>OMNZ01109137.1:786-15842 GCA_900303255.1 Lesueurigobius sanzi | reverse complement strand
CTAATTTAGTCTGTGATATTGTCCAATTTTAGACCTGGTTTAGACCTAGATTCCTCCTGGTTTAGACCTTGATTTCAGTCTGTGCTTTAGTCCGGTTTACTCCTTGGTTTCGTCCCGGTTTAATCCAGATTCAGTCCGTGATGTTGTCCGAACTGTAGCAAAGGGGCATGTGCTGTATTTTGGGCTCAGTTCACAGCTTGGATTTCACTTAAGTCGACTCCATTCAGTTTCTGTCTCCCTATTTCCACTCAATTCATATTGTATCCCATCTTCAATGAATGCAAATTACGTCATTGTTCAAACCCCCAAACTGTCCTCTGCATTTTTAAAGCCAATAATCCAAAATTGATCAGTTCTGAGCTGTTCTGTCTCATAGCGTGGACCCAGACGCTCCGTCGCGCTACAGAAACATGTTTAAATCAACGCTGATTGTTTGTTATTTACAATGTGATTCCCCCTGTTGCCTGTAGGGGCGCTCCAGGCCTAATCCTCATCAGCCCTGACACATACTATATTTGAGCGTGTCATCTTCACAGAGGCATTATTTGAATTCATAAAATGTATTATATCAATGTACAGACATCCTAATGAAAGCTTTTAACCCTGTTTTTAAGATTTAAATGCATGATATGTCCACTTTAAATGACCCAGATTCATCTTATTTATCTTAATTTGAGCTGTTTTGACGAGTTAAGTTTTAGTGGCTCATTTGACCTGATTCTAACTTGTTCTAAGGTGTTTTCTACTTATTTCCTTTTTTATTTAAATTTATTTGCCAATGGGGTAAGAAAATTGGTCTTGTTTTCAGTACCTCACTTAAAAAAAGTCTCATGAATCCCTCTGGCCACAAACAAAAACAGATCTGACACTTGGAAGCGAATCCTCTTCCCGTTTGAACTATTCCATTGAAGCCGACATGTGCATATTTTTCTAGATTTTTGCCCTTGCCGCACCAAAAAAAAGCCCAAGCGTCTAAAAGGTGGGCCGGTGTGTTTGAAGGTGTCAGCATAAACACTCCCCTGAGACCCGCTGCCTCCCAGTGATGCTCCGGGGAAATTAGCCACTGATAGCCTGTTACAAAGTACATTCCCTCTCCCCCTTCCCCCCTCTGTGTTTCTCCCAGCTGGCCCTCTCTCTCCTCATCCTTCTTTTATTTTGACTGATCATTTCATTTTCCTCCGCATTTGCCAGCGTAGCGTTGGGGGGTTTCTCCGGAGATTTCAGTTGTGGAGGATGCAGAAGAAGAAGCAGCTCAGGTTCTGACGGCGGGTATAAGTTTTAACCGCCTGGAGTCTCATATTCCGGGTCCGCGATCTAAGAGACCCGCGACACCCGCGTCGCTGACGACTTTAGCGAATATCTCTGCGAGTATATGTTGTAGAGACAATTGGGAAGAGGAAGATTGGGGCTTTAAAATGAGGCCACCCATGTCCTTCTAGGCCTCCAGGGGGCGATGTAAGTTTGCGTCGAAAATTTGTGTCAAAAAGTGCAAAGTTAGCATTAGCTGAAACTGCTGACTCTTCAAAACGGAACTAGATAAAAACTAGTTGTTTTTTGTTGTCTGAAAACTTGACGTCTTCATCCTGAAAATGTGTCTCTGGTCAGCGGCCATCTTGTTTTCGGTTTATATAGAACATGGAGGACTAAAGTATGGAGTGACATTTGTGCCAAAAATGAGCACAACTATGGGGTAACATTTAGGACAATTTCTTTGTTGTTTTTTTTCTCAAAAATGTGAATATATGGAGAATAAACACAGATTCCACACAGAAGGTCAGGTTTATAGCCTTCTATGTTTATAGAAGCATATTTTAGTGGAATAATAATCAAAAAGTGCTATGAGGGCCTACATTTTTTTGTTATTTTTGTCAGAAATAAACATTTCTACAGTAACTACAGCCTTTATCTTCCATCTCCTGGGCCAGGTCTAACCCACAAAACATGTTCTAATGTCCACAGCCATATACATTGATTTTTTGCATATGGGGAAAGAGTGACGTGAGAAATTCTATCATGATTACTTCATTGATATGACTCGACTACAGCATTCAGATGATACTAGTTCAATTTGTTATGAAAATAAAGAGTCCAAGCACTTGATGGGGCACCATTCAGAAGCAATAAAGCAAAAAAATACCAGGCGAAAATAACAATAAAAATGCCCCAAGACCTGAGAGGGTTAAGTGGCGGCAGACGACATCGGAGTCTGCAACATGTGACATTCTGCGAGTCGTTTTTATCAGAGCGGAGCGCACTTTGATTCGCCAATAAGCAAAGTATTGACTTTGTAGATGATGTTTATTGCCGGCGCTTTGTCCATTAGTCTTCCTCATGCGCACAATTGTATTGACTGTATATCACAGAGACGACAGGCTGCCCATCCGTCTCCCACTCTCACAATGTCTTTGGCTAAAACATGGTAATACAGTATCAATGTATATTCATGAGTTCTATGTGTTAGGCATGATATGTGTGCCCACGCTGCATGAAATCCGTCTTATTAGCACAATATTAATCTAGGCAAGTGAATTATGTGGAACAGAGATATCCATTTTGAGTCCAGTAAATCTTCTGGATCTGTTGTCCCAGACTGACGGCTATGATTTAAAACGCATCAACGTTATTACGGTCTTAAGCTTCCTGATCAGAATTTAATTCACGCGACTAATCTATCGCAGTGTTGCTTGTTAACAGGAAGCCTTTGGAAACTGAGATTATTTTAATTCCTCAAGTTCATTTTTGAGCATAGTGTGTTAGGCTAAAGTACAAAAGATGTCAGAAGTGGTGGGAGAAGTTACACAGTTTGATCTGAGTGAAGAGAATCTTTTTTTGTGTAGTGATTTTCACAAGGGACAATAGCCAATTTCTGACAAATTCCTGCTAAAGCTGCTTGGTTTTGTATTAAAGTGCTGCTAACAGACCCTTTTCGCTGCTTACATCATCAGTGACATCAGCTGGAGGCAGGAAGTGAGCAAGAGAATTAAGATCAAACTAAAACTAGTGATTGTAAGTGTAAAACTACAGCTATGTGGTCTTGTTGTGGCTTAAGGAACAAGAGACGATAAAATAAGGTTTTATCCAGTTCAGTTTGAGAAATATTGGTAAAATATATTTGTACTGCATTTATAATCAGATTGTTTTATGATGGAATTTCTACACGGACCAATCAGCTTTTCACTCACTACAAAACAGTGCCCATAAACAACAAATATGTCATCTACAAACCTACTTTAAAAAAAATTCTCCCGGTATCACTCAAACCCCAAGTATTGATATCGGAAGCAAAAAAGCTGGATCGGTGCATCTCTAGAAATACCATATACAAACACCTCACACTAGAGCTTTGATGGTGAGGTATGTTTTTGTGAGGTATTCCTTTCCTTTTTCTACTGCTCACAATATTAGAAGCGCTTTAATACAAAAACCAAGCAGGAATTTGTCCTACCGTCCATGTTCTAACTGGAAAATGCAACTGGAAACCATGGCAACCAAGCTAATTCAGAAACTGGCAATTGTCCATTCTGTCCACACTCTGTGGTAAGGCATGTAGCCACAGCTGCTCTTGGGCACCACCAAACACTCACTCACACACCCCATTCACCCAGACTCCAGAGCTGACGACATCAGGCATCACAGAGAGCTACAGCCTGAAGGAAACACTACAGATTAACACGTGACTGGTGCGAAACAGAACTCATGGGGGAAATATTTACTGCAAGGTGAGCTCAAGAAGCTCCTGATTTGGAAATTAAAGTAGTCCGTTATTGTTATTACAGGTTTGCAAATTAATTTTCTTTTCTTTGATGGCAGATTTCCTAAGTATTGTGTGTGTTGAAAGCTGTTGTGACAACAGCTTTAACTAATCTTAGGGGTTCTTAATCAAAATAAAAGAACAATATAGTAGGGCTGGGCGATATGGCCAAACAATTATCATGATATTCTTTAGTTTAAATCACGATTTTATCACAATTGTCTTTTAACTGCGACTAGCCATCTGCTTCTTCTTGGATTTAGACCTAGTGTTGTCCTGGTTTAGTCTTGGTTAAGGCCTGTTTTAGTCCGAGCTTCAGTTTTGACATGTTTCCCTCTTGGTTTAGTCCTGGTTTAATCCTGGTTCAGTCTGTGATATTGCCCAGGTTTGGACCTGATTTAGGCCCCGTCCACACGAAGACGAAGTCAGGCCTAAACGCAAAAGTATTGTATGAAACCGGCGTATCATCCACATGAAGCTGGCGTTTTGGGGGGGTGTAAGCGATAAACTTTGAAACTAGGTTCCACAGTGGAAAGATTTCAAAACGCCGTTTTCGTGGCTCCGTTGTTACTGGTGTTATCCTTGTGTTTAGTCCTTGTTTAGTCCTGGTTTACTCCAGGGTAATCATTGTTTCATTCCGTCCCTGGTTTAGTCCTTTTTAGTTTGATCCTGGTTTAGATCTTGATTTCAGTCTCTGCTTTAGTCCGGTTTACTTCTTGGTTTAGTCCTGCTTTAATCTAGATTCAGTCCGTGATATTGTCTGATGTTACGCCCGGTTTAGACCTAGTTTTCTCCTGGTTTAGTTCTGGTTTAATCCTGACAGTAGCAGCAGTGAGTGGAGAGTAAGTATTTGAGCTCAGAGCTGCGTTAAACATAAAAAACCATCGCGATATCACGATGTTCCCAAAAAAGCAGAACGTCATGGGGACCAGATCACGATTTGATTTTTATCACCATATCAGCCAGCCCTACAATGTAGTCAATCTGAACAAGTTGTGGCTGCTGTGCACGAGCAAGCACTAATCATTTCCGTTTCCCAATTTGACAATTTGCATCACCAATATTATTTACTTTTGCAGCCCTGGAAATCCCTTCTCCTAGCTGTTAACATTGTTCACTTCCATTCCAGTTACACCACTTACAGTTGAATATGTTATCCGTGTGTCTCTTTACCTTATTTCCTATAATTGACCATCACCAAATGGTACAAATCTCTGTTTGCTTATGCACTAGACCTGCAGATGGCAAAGGCAGCTATAATATGACATGACCAATTTGCCACTCAAAACATATACACGTAAATAGGCCAACATCCAATTAGGGCTGTACTTGACTTTCAGTTTTAATAACACAAGCGTCGATAGCACCATCGCCTGACGCTAATGCGCAGCTATACAGACAATCCTCCATAAGTCGTGGCTAATCAAGCGGCACATGTGTAGCACTGCGGTGGAATGAACATATGTGTGAGCGAGGCTAGAGGAATGAGAGGGAGTGTGATGTTCATTGCAATTCTCAGCTGCTCTCTGCAAATCACCCAGAGACGCCTTAACAGCCTGAGGACTTTTCATAAGGGAAGATGATGCATTTAAATCTCCACAGAGGTATTGGGCCTTTTGTAACTCAAACACACATGGCCCTGTGGGGTTTGTAAGAAATTAGAAAACCACTAACCTTACCAGATGGGGAATCTAAGTGCGCTCTTGTGCGGCCTTAAAAGGATCTAGCCTCCTATCGTCAAGTACGGCAGTGAATAGCTATGCATTCATCATACGTGTATAAAATATATATCAAGAACTCATGGTCATATATCAGCATGTGCATTATGCATATTGCCCGGCGCCTTGATTATGGCATTCCATCTCCCTGACATTCACCGCTTTGTAACTTGTTTAAAATTTCAACGAAGCAAAGCCAAAGCAGAAAGACTTAAACACAATGTCAGTTTTAAAAATAAAAAAACAAAAAATGAAATTACAGATCAGTGTAATTGCTTTTTGCCACACCGTTGTAATAATCACGCAGATCTGGCCTGGTCTTACCATCCCCTCGTACTCATTTCGTACAGAGGGTCTGGATCTTCACAATTGAGCTCCGTTATCAGGTGGGAAGAGTCAACTCCTTTTAAAGAGGGCCTAAACGGGCGTGCTAGAGCCTTACTCCACCCACACCAAAAAAATTTGATCTGCCGTGAAAGAGGCATGTTTGCTAATCCAACTCCAACTGGCTATGGGGGAGGAGGGGAGGAGCCACAGTGATACCACAGCGTTAGAGAGGATGATGAGGAGGAGGAGCCACAGTGATACCACAGCGTTAGAGAGGATGATGAGGGGGAGGAGCCACAGTGATACCACAGCGTTAGAGAGGATGATGAGGAGGAGGAGCCACAGTGATACCACAGCGTTAGAGAGGATGATGAGGCGTGGCAGAGCTGATGACGTAAACTTCTACCTACAGCACAACTTCCACTTAATCAGCTAACTGCAAAATTCAAATGGAATACATACACATTACGATTTCAACCTCTAGAGGGCGTTAGCCACTCGGTTTTAGGCATAAAAGGACACTTTTGGGCAGGTTTGCGCTAAAATGTCAAAACATTAACTGGAACATGTAGATAATACTATTACACACCCATTTACACAGTTTATCAGCAAAAAAAAAGTTGGTTTGGTGTTTAGTTGTTCTATAAAGAATAGCTTGTTGCTGTTAGATGAGCCAAAAGAGCCGACTATCATCGTCTAAAGCTGGCCACACACTAGAGGATTTTTTGCTAGATTTTTAGTCTTAGGACGAGTGGCTAAATGAAAACTTTCTCTTGTGGCATGATCTGTGGTGGGACTCCTCATGTGTGTGTGTGTCCTCATGACTGTCCTTAAGTGTGTGTGGTCTGTACACAGATTTTTAGTCACAAAAGATTTTAAATCTTGTAGTGTGTGGCCACCTTTAGTGATACCAAGGAGACATCCATGAAAATGATTCAGACAAGAGAAGGACATGACGTGATGAAGAGTTGCTATTTATATTTTAGATAATTATTTTGAACAATATGACCAATCTTTGGGGTAATGATGGCCCTTTGTCCTGCAATTCATAAAATATACTTTATGTTATACTTTATGTTATATCATCATCATCATCATCATCATCATCATCATCATCATCATCATCATCATCATCATCAGGGACACCTCACATCCAGGACACTCCCTCTTTCAATTACTACCTTCAGGCAGTAGGTACAGGTCCATTAAGACCAGGACAAATAGATTTAAGAACAGTTTTTATCCAAGTGCAGTTGCCACTGAATGCTGTCAAATGTGACCGACCATAGGCCTAATGCAACTGATGAGTGTGTCATGTGTAATTTTCTTTTTTTTTTGGAATACACAAACTGGACTACAAAATTTTTGTTGAACTTGTTGCAAAGATTATTCATTGTAATATTGTGTCATTTAACCACACATACTTATTACAAATATTCTCTCCCCGTAGTATTATACATTATAGTTTTATTTTATTGAAGAGGTGCCCTTCATAAAAATCTATAGGTAGATCTCCAGGCCTCGCTGACTTTTAAAGTAGCTCCGGAGCCGAAAAAGTGTGGGATCCCGGTTGTGCTTCAAGATAATGTAGCTGTAGGAGGGAAAGTATGCATTTTCTAACAATGACTTATTCTGTTATCAGTCTCTCTTCATAGGTCTACCAAAGTATATTCACCACCGCATCAGAAAATGTACACGATCAAATGTTATGATCGGCAATAATGTTTGTAAAATACCAGCACATACTTCACTGACTGAATAATGAGCGTCTGGACATCCCTAAACGTAGCGTGTCCCCACTTTGTTGTCACCACTATTGTGGAGCGGGAGCCAGACGGCTGGTGTTTTGCTAGGAGACAATAGGCATTTGGGCCATGAGAACACACCTCTCCTCTGCTCGCTGGAGGAGCTTTGCCTTTCATTTAGGAGAACTTAGCCGTACCCGTCCAAAATAGCCCGAGCTGCTTCTGAAATCACTGCAGGTCAAAGAGGAGGAGAGAAAACAATTGGGACCTCCTGCACTAAATCCCATTGCTATGCCCCGCTCTCCCTCAGCTGTGGGATTCCCAGCGTATGCACACAGTCAATGTTTATGTGTGCGCTTTATTCTCAAGGCATTCAGATAAAACACCGAGTGCACTTAAAATGTAAAGTTAGATCAGCTCTGAAAGTTTGTCGGCAAAACAGCCAGCGACACGGAGCGCGGTTTCATTTCGGAGAGAAAGTTATGAATAAATGCAGTAGACTGAAGAGGCGGCTGCAAACTGCCATTTTTAGACATCCATAAAAAGTTTCATGAAATCAGAAAGGTTAAATGTTTCAAAAAAGAACTGTAAATAATCAGATAACAATTTTCATTTAGAGAATAGTACGAGAATAGTCATGAATTTTAGGGTTTAATAGAATGGGGTTTAATTTAGGGTTTAATATGACCAATAACTATCACAATTCCAGTTTTGTGTTAGGGCTGGGCGATTATGAAAAAAAAATAATCTAGATTATTTTCCCCATTTTCGATTTGTTTTTTTCTAAATATGAAAAAAATAATAATGTGAAAATGTTTGAAGAAACAACGCATGACTGCAACAACAGCTAGCGTTAGCACAGATTAACTTTACTAACAACAAATTTTAAAAAAGCATCTCTGGCCGACCTTTTCCATTGGAGTGGAAATCCTAAAGAAATGTTGCTTTGTGCTCCAATATTTGGGGGAAACTGCAGGTCATTTTTTCACCATCAGCAGCAGGGGCACGGGAAGCCTGTTGGGGCGGGGGGGGGGGGGGTGGGGGGGGGGGGGGGGGGGGGGGCTGAGGGCTGCAGCGTATGTAACATCACAATCAGTGGAGTGATATTAATAGGAGTACAGCGGTGAGGTGCAGCATGGGCTTCGTAGCTCAGTGAGTTAAGCGTTTGACTTTAGATCCAGAGATTGTAAGATTGATCCTGGGCATCTTTATCTTTCCATGCTCATCTTTTGAGCCATGTCATAGACGAATTTCTGTCTCTGCTGGGACAGACACTAAAGATTGCTATTCTATTCTAAAAAAAATTATGCCGTTTAAATTGATTTGCGTTAACATGATAATAGTGCGATATTTTAGACAGCACTAGCATACTGTATATGTTTATTTCCCATTTCACACCACAGACTTAAGAAAGCAATTGTTTATTACTGCATATTAAAAGATACTATTAGATTACTATTTTACTCATTTTGATGACCTCCAGGCAGGCTCTTCACCCACTCCTCTAGACTGTGAATAAATGCACACCAACCAGAGCCACAGGTTAGCCTCCTCCCTGAAGCATCCTCTCATGTCAGCAGACAGAGCAGATGATTGCATGAAGCGCTGGGCTGGAAAGCTCTGTGATCCTGGCTCGCAGCTAAACGTCCGGATACCACTCTTTCTGACTTGTTTAAATGGAGATCATGTTAGGAGCCGGAGTTCACTGAGCCACGCACCGCCTCGAGACGGCACTGGCCTTTTCACCTCGAGGATGAACCTATACGGAGGTATAGGTCTTGCTTGCATCACAACCAATGAAGTGCTCACAGAATTACAAGTGAACTACTGAATTACAAGTGAGGCATAAAGTTTGTGGAAGAAAAGTAAATCCCATTGAACTCTTATGATAGATGCCCTTCTAGCTGTGTCCTCATTTAGTTAGTTAGTTTATTGACCCCTCGTTTTATAGGTGCACAGGCAGGGCACACCAGAACACACATACAACAGCGGTTCCCAACTTGTTTCAGGCACCAGTGTTTGCCCTAGGTTTTTTAGGCAGGGGGGGTATGGCCAGATTTGTACGCGACGTGGACATGCGCTGTGGAGAGAATGTGTTTGCAGCAATATCGTTGTTTTCCACTCAATAAAATATTTTAAAGTTTTAGTAGCAGTAAAGCAGCTTGATTATAATCAATATCTCTCAATTCTATGTCTGAGAATGCAACAGAAAGCTGCTGTCCCAGCTCAGCTCTAAGTCCCTAATGCCATTATTGACATAGGTCTCTAGAGATTCTATAGATTCCATGTATACTGTCTTTTAATTTCATGCTGTTTTACTGTATTGTGCTGTGTGATTGAGACAATAATGTAATTTCCTTTGGGATCAATAGTTTATATCTATTAGGCTATGTTTAGGCCTAATATTTTACAGCAGTGATTTCCACAGTTTATGTAATTGGTCACATGCAATTTTGCATAAGAAAGGAAGAGCCAAAATCAAAGTCACTTTATTTTTCTGAGGTCAAACTCACTGGGCTGAACGGAATCAGGACAGGACTCAGAGTGACACAAATAAAGTCACAGCTTCAACTAAACTCAACAGCTAGATTTGGCTTGTTTATTATTTATAAAGTGTCAGTGGCCATAAAAGTTAATTTCATTGACATCTAAACGATCTCAAACCTACATCTTGGTCTCTGCCTCCCTGGTGTTTCTGTTTGTTTTACCTCATGGTCCGGGGAATTACGCACAAATTACGGACTGGATCATCAAAAAAACATGGATTGGGTTGAGCAGGCAAAGACAGTCGGAAAATACGGACCGGATATATTATTTTCTAATAGAGTAGTGGAATGTATTTAGTAAAGACGTGTGTTTCAGCGATCGGTGATTTGCGCTGCATAATAATAGACCTGAAAATAGATCGTCCTGAGCGGGCGGGGGGCACTGATGGCGGGGCGGCCCGCCCTGCAAAAATAATGATAGGGGAAACACTGGGCACCTTTTGGGCCTTTCACTTATACTCCAAGGGGTTCTCGGAGTATAAGTGAAAGGCTCTGACTAGTTAGAAAGTAAACTGTTACGCTGGGCTAACGCTACATCCACCTTGGGTCCGGGCCAGACGCCAGAATCCACTCAGAGTCTATGTTTGGCGGATGCTGCGGATGCCGGAGCAGCCTCTGATCAAGCTCACGGGAATATTACGAGGCAGACCGGAAGTCAACGCCGATAGGAAAGAAGATCTGGTGAATTTCAAAATAAAAGCTACTACATACTTACTACAAACTTGCGGTAACTTGGCTAATGTTGAAAAAAATGTAAACAAGGTGGACGGGCGGTCATGGCGGATCACGGAGGAGCGGCCACGAGGATGTTTGTGCACAAAGACTACATTTTGAACTTTGAAGAGGAAATATATCACTGTATTTGGATTTGAAGGATTTCTGAGGGCAGCTGCAGAGAGAATGAGCATGGAGTGGGCTACTGGACTTCTGAATGGTGAGTTTTGTCAGCGTTTGTTTAGCTATAAATGCTGTGTTTGCTAGTTCTTCCGTATGTACGTAGTTGTTATGGCGTGAATCCCCGTGAACTCGTGGGTTTCAGGGAGCTCCGCCAGCTCCGCGCACTACAGCGCAGCCGGAGGCAAATGGACTCAATGTGAGTGGAATTTTGAGGAAAATGAGGAACGGATCAGGACCAGAACCAGAGAGTGGCAGTGGGTTAAACTCCCATTTATCAGTTAGAAGACGACTAATACTGTCAGACTCTCACTCTTTACAGTTGAAAGTATATTTTCTTTGAACATAAGTTTTATCATTTTTTTTGTATCTGAAAATGTATTCTGTCCTTTATGCTTTACAGAGTGTTGGTGTGGTTGTAGATGTGCAGATGTGGTTTATACATTTTAACAAAGTACCTTCTAATTCTGTCCACTAAAAGCTAATTTTGCTTTTAAAAGCTTAACCATTGCTCAAACCATGCACTTCCTGCCCTGTCACACAACTGACAGTCATTTGACAGGGGGGGGGGCTATGTAAATGAGATGTAAATGAGCCCTATTGTCTCTCCCAGCAGCAGAGAGAGGTGAGAACTGTACACCTTTAGAGGCCATTTTCTACCCTTTGGCCTCTTTTGAGTGCCTACCTTCAAATGGCCACAACTCCTCCAAATATTATCAGATCTCCATGTGCTCTACATCGTTGGAAAGCTTGGAGACTACACTTTCAGAATCTGTGAATAACTCAAAATGCTCAAAAATAGACTTGTGCCCCTGGTATCATGATCGGTCACAGATTATTCCAAGTGGTTTGGACATTTCCTAAGATGAGTGGAGCACTAAGAAAGGAGCTTATACAATAAAGAGAGACATGGAGGTGTCAAAATAAGAAAGTGTCCTTAATGTTCAGCTTCAGTGACTAATGCGACATAATCACAACTCTGCAACAGCGCGCAAACGGATCTGACAAACACACCAGTCTGCACCGGGGAGGGCTTTAGTCGAGAGTTTGACAGCACCAACTGTCACTTTTTAATTGTCAAACAGGTTTTCTGTTACAGTCACGAAACATCAGTATGTGCTGCTTTTAAGGTAAGATAAGATAGTTCTTTATTGATCTCACAGTGGAGAAATTTACTTGTTACAACAGCTCTTAGGACAGGATCACACAGGGGGGTGCAAAAAGTCAGGAAATGTGCCACCAAGAAGAAAATTGTTTGCAAACAGTAGTAATAAGACTGGAATAGGATAAAAAGCTAAATTTAAAAAAGGTTAATCATGATAACAATAAAATAAGTGTCTCAAGTGTCTTTTACACTGTTCTGTAGTGTCCAAGCAAAACTGAAACAATAAAATCTCTCTTATCTGTACTAAGGATGCATGAATATATATGTTTGTATTCTTCATAAATGGATGGCACAGTGGCAGAGGAGGTGGTGCTCTGGCTTCACAGCAAAAAGGCCCTGGTTCCATTCCCGGACCGTGCAGGCCAGAGTTTGCATTTTTCTCCCCGTGTCTGGATGGGTTTCCAACAGTTTGCCCATCACCAAAACATGCACAATAGGTTAAAATCTTCCAGCCTGGTCATTCTGACATGAGCGTTTGGCTCATGACGACTCGATTGCTTGGTTCTAACTACCTGAGCTTCGTCAGCAGACTGATGGGGGTGACCAGGTGGGCCTAATATCAACTAGGGGGAGGAGCTACCCATATTGGTCCCACTCCTCTCTGTACCGTTCAATCCCAAGACTACTTTTAAACCTTTGTTTTTTACATTTAACCTAAAATCTACTGTCAATTTGCTCTATTTAATCTAAAAGGCTACTTTTACCTACAGTAGATAAACCACTTGTGTTGTTGGTTTCAGGTGTAAAAAAATGTAAAAATGATTCATAGGTGTACTAAGAAGACAATGAAAGCACATTCCAAGACGTGTTTTAAAAGTACAATAAATACACATGATTCAAATATTCCAATGGCCCAATCTTTGTTCAATGTAAAAGCTATTTGTCCACCTTTTTCATGTTTAAACCTGGTCTAAATGTGACCTAAACCTGTTTTCACCGAGAGCGAAACACACACAGGTGTGAGGATGATCTAATGTCTAACTCCTGGGCTCTGGCCTGGTCTAAACCTCTACAACAACAACAACAACAACAACACTACAACAACAACAGCAAGCTAATATTGCTAGCCAGCTGCTAATGGCGATTCTAAACGTTTTATGCTTACACCTCTGAAAACAAATCCAGCAACTGAAACAGGCTCATGGAGAGCTTTTAAAAGACATATAGCATGTCCATATTGAGTACCATTTAGCTGCTGCTGGAGCAAGCATAACCTCAAAACTATCTTTTAAAGTTAGCGGCAGTACCCTCACACCCCCTGCATTCCCTGCTCCGCCAGGCCACGCCTCCTTCTAGTGCAGTTTTCAAAAAATAGATGTGGGTGGAGTTAGGCACTGGTAGGGGGGTTAGTTGTTCTTTAAGTATATAGTACATTTACATAGAGTGCATTTTTAGTAATATTTTAACAATTATTTGTTATGTATTTGTTAAAATAAATAAATAAATGATTACATTTATTTATTAATAATAAATTATATAAATGATTACATTTATTTATTGCTTGATTAATTTATTATTTTGGCAGTTCCATATACTAGATCTTAAACGATGTAATAACTGCTCCACTTCTAACTAAGTCTAATGCACAGTCTGGCAGAAGTCGCCAAGTCTTGAAGGACAAAAAAAATCCCAAAGCTGTTGGAAGTTCTCACCATCTACAGTCTGCGCACAATTAATTTCACAAACATGTCATATTCCTCGAAAGGCACTCAGTCACCCATATGTCAACACATCTGTTAATATCTCATTACAAAGACAGGCCCCATTTGTTCCTTCAAAACGAGCTGCCTAACAGTGACCCGCTGCTCGAGGACCACTTCACTCCACTGCTGTTCTTTCCAACTCGGAGCCAAGAACCAAGTGTGCAATACATCACCGAGACAAAGGTCTGCCAGAGAATAGAGACTAAACACGACTCTGGAGGATCCTGTTAAAACTACAAAGAGACTTTCTACACAGGCAGCCTCTAATGCTTACAGTTACTTTCTATTTTATAGGTTCAAAGCTGCATCCATAGACGGCTTAGTTCAGTTTTGTGGAAGTTGTAGAAGGCACCGGTTGGGACCATGCCAACCCGCTCCCAGCCAAGCAAGAAATTCTGCTGTGTAAAATGCTGATCTCCCTGGTTTCTGCCATCGAGCTCATAGTGTTAAAGTGCTCAATTAGAGGAGTACTTCTTTGGCTAATGTCAGGCAGAGACAGAGAAGCTGTTTTTCTGTTTGTGCGAATCGAAATACTGCGGGACGCTTTGTGCCGATGGATGAAACCCACCTTTTTAAGATTAGTCACTGCCTCAGTAGTCTCCATCAGTTTCTATCAAAGAGGAGCATTTAGACCAGGTTTGGACCAGGTGTAGACCAGGTGTAGGCCAGGTTTAGGTCTGTTTTTCTATTTGTGCTAATCAAAATACAGTGGATCGCTTTGTGCCGATGGATGAAACGCACCTTTTTAAGAGTCACTGCCTCAGTAGAGTCTGCAAGTTTCCATCAAAGAGTTTAGACCAGGTTTAGACCAACTTTAGGCCATGTTTAGACCAGGTTTAGACCATGTTTAGGCCATGTTTAGACCAAGTTTAGGCCAGGTTTAGGCCATGTTTAGATCAGGTTTAGACCATGTTTAGACCAAGTTTAGGCCATGTTTAGACCAAGTTTAGGCCATGTTTAGACCATGTTTAGATCAAGTTTAGGCCATGTTTAGACTAGGTTAAGGCCAGGTTTAGGCCATGTTTAGACCAGGTGTAGGCCAGCTGTCGGCCAGATTAGACCATGTTTAGACCAGGTTTATGCCAGGTTTAAGCCATGTTTAGACCAGGTTTAGGCCATGTTTAGGCCATGTTTAGACCAGGTTTAGACCATGTTTAGACCAGGTGTAGGCCATGTTTAGACCAGGTGTAGGCCATGTTTAGACCAG
>OMNZ01109136.1:0-30820 GCA_900303255.1 Lesueurigobius sanzi | reverse complement strand
ACCTCCTGTGCTCATTCCCGTGCTCTCCGGATGGGACAGTCAGACACTCGTCCATGTGGCCGTGAAGCAGGCGCAGGACATCCCCTCCGATCAGATAACCTGCCCATGTGAGACACGTAAGAGAGGCGTGCCAGCTGTGTGGATATAGACCCCTTTCATGTGACGTGTGCAGACTAAATTAGGTGCATGCATGCGCAGACCGGGTGCAAAACATCTGGAATACTGCATTGTACTAGCAATGCCACGCGACGCTAGTACCACGTTTGTTTTCGTTAAAAAGCAAAAATCACACAAATAGGACCAACAACCAGTGTTGGGCAAGTTACTTCAAAATTGTAATATATTCTATATTGTAATATATTCAGCTTTAAAAATGTAACATGTTTGTATTACATATTACTGTTTCAAAAATGTAACTGAGTTACACTACTTAGTTACTTTTGAGTTACTTTTAGCAAAATATAAACTGAAAAAAGGGAGAATAATGCCACTGAGCTAAAGTGTAATAAAAAATGTCCTTTTCGTCAGTCGTCTCCATTCTCTCGTGTTAGCTCCACAAGTCACCACAGATCTTCTTCTATGCCAGTATCCAACTTGATTTGGTGCTGCATCTTAATTGGTGGGGAGTTGCAGTTGTAACTAGAGTTACTTCAATTGTAATGACTAATATATTTCTGTAACTAGTTACTTTTGTTGAGTTACTCCCAACACTGCCAACAACCCAGAACTTAATTGGTCGCAGGTGTGCACGCTTTACAGAAGATTAGACGAGACTTGGTATCAAATGAGCCAAAAGTTGAGATCAAGAATGGATGGATTTGTGGTGCTCATTTTATATCTGGCAAGATTATTTTTTATATACAAAGAAATGGTGTTTGACATAATTGCATAATTGTGTATTAATGTTAATCTTTTAGGCCTTATCGTAAACCACCCTGTACAGAGAGCTGTATTCATATATTTAGCATTTTGAGAACTTGGTAATCAGGCTTGAAAAGCATAATAGAAGTATAAGCCATTATTATTATTATTATTATTATTATTATTATTATTATTATTATTATTATTATTATTATTATTATTATTATTATTATTATTATTATTATTATTATATGGGCGATATTAGGGGATATTCCTGTTAGCGTTACTTGCCAAAAACAAAATGCCTTAGACTCTGTTTGATTTATCTTGCATACTAGTGATGCGGGTCCTACATGACTGCACCGTCTAAATTAACGTTAATTCCAGTATTTATATTATTATTATTCATATTTTGCAAATATAGATATCGTTCGCCTGAAAGTAAAATTAGTTTCCGTAAATAAGCAGCTGCTCCGCCGGTGACAAGCTTTCTACGTACCTTTTTCTAGCCTTAACAGCGGTTCATCATTGCCATTATTCAAGCGTAACCAATGTAAACAGCTGATATCTAATATGAATAACTGATTCTGATGGTTTCTTCACACAGTATGCACGTGCATCAGTCACATGTCTCATGTTTGTCAACTTTTAAACCGTCTTTAGTCAGAGGTGTGAAACGTGGGCCAAAGTCTCTAGCCCATTCCTGTGAGGAGTTATGAACTTTTTAAACAAATAACCAAAATGATCACTCCAGCCACTAGGGGGCAGTGGACATTTTAAAAAGGAAGGAATTCTACACTTGTCCAGTAGAGGGCACTGACATAACAAGAGATCAGGAAATGAAATAAACAGCACATTTTAGTAATGTGGTAAATGGCCATCTTGCTTTACCACTATTAAGAAGTTCTTATCAAATGTGCACATTTTTTCAAGGCAGTATGATTTTTCAGTGTGGTGAGTTGGTAAAAATGCATTCACTCAAATGTACAAAAATAAACCTGTTGTTAATTAAAGTAAAGCTTATTTTATTTTGATTCCATCTGTGAATAAAGGCATAGTAAATCATAGTACAGAAAAAGCTAAAGATTTGGAGCTGAATTAGGTTATTTTACCATTCCTTTACTGGCCTGGCCTGCTTGAGATCAGATGTATGTAGCTCCTGAACCAAAATGACTTTGACACACCTGGTCTAAGTGGAAGTGAGGAGGGCACAGGCTCACCTTGTGCTACCTCACTGCCAGAGCAGATGGGGGCCACACTCCACAGAGTCTGCTGAAAGGCTGCGTCCACGTGCAGACTGTCCGTGCCATAGGACAAGTGCTGCAGGAAGAAAGCAGGACACAGGTCAGCACTTCAGCTTTTCACCATAGTTAGCTTTAAAAAGTAAAGTAGTAAACAAGAACAAACTGAAAAGGGTGAAAATTGTAGGCTACTGTATACCATTTTTCTTTTCTCAACTCATAAAAACAGTAAACTAGTCCCGCACTTAGGACTCGTGGATGTGGCACTCACCAGGTATCTCTCAGATGAGACGCTGACCAGGATCAAGTCGTCACCAACTCTGACCTTCTCTCCCTCTGAGCGCTGCTTAGAGGCCGGATGGATGGTCCACCAGCAGGCCTCCCCTGGACACACAGGCCCATGTCAATGACACACTACTCACAAGCGACCACTGCTCTGAAGATGTGCATTCACTTGCTATTGGTAACTTGTGTTTGTTTTGTGGGTCAGCCCAAAAATAAGATTTTCACAACACAACAAAAATAAGAATGAAGTATAAAGCCTGCTATTGGTATTCTTTTTGTCTTAAATTACCAGAGCTCAGCCAAAAAGAATGAGAACACAACAACACCTGGAACACCTGAGGCCACATGCCCTATTTTGTCCCATAAAAACTTCTAGATTAATTACAAAACATTACTTGCAAAAATATTCATCACATGTAAGTTATACAACACAACAGAATGCCTGTGTTTATGTGTCTGTGGTTATGTTTTGTGTTATGCCTTTAAAGTGATGAACTCTTATGGAGGGGCTCCTCTCACCTCTCACACAACCTTGTCCAGTTGATGTGACGTGACTTACCTGTGGTGTCTTCCTGCAGCCCCACGTCGAAGGCCAGTTTGTCTGTGGATGAGCGTGACGTGGACAGACAGCACAGGTACTGCACACAGAGAGGCATACAGCACAGTTATACTTTACTATCGCACACAAAAACCATAAAAGCCAGTCAGTCAACCCCTGTCTACATCACATTTAGCAAGTTTGATGCTTTCACTGACCATTGAGCTGTAGGAGTGACGCAGCAGCACAGCGTGTCCATAGAGAAGAGTGCGATGACCCCCGCCCTGCGCAGTCTGAAAACAGTCCAGACATTAGGTCCAGGATGATACAATTACAACAAAACGCGACCAATGCTACAGAAATACCACTGGACACAAAGCAGAGCTGGAGATGAGAAAACAATAAAGACAGTACTATGTCTCACATGTGAGAGTGGGAGCCAGTTGCCATTTGACCATTTATCAAGCAAAGCTAAACATTTAGACTCATAGAGAAGCACTATTGCAGACACAGAAAATACCACACAGGGACATTAGCATTTGTTCTGGAACAAACAATACCTGTCATTTATTTGAAATATGGCTTAAATTCCAGATTTAGAAACTTTACAGCCACTCATGAGTAAACAATAATCCTTTTATATTAAACATATTCATACAAAAATTGGTATAGAGTCCTTAAAGCACCTATAGGCCTATTGTATATATCTTCATCTATCAAAATAACTGTGAAAATACTTCAGTGACTGAGCATTTTAGCATCACACAGTGTGCTGTAGGACAACAGTGAGCTGTGTGCCTGAAGAGTGTGTTGTTAACATCAAATGTTACCACAGCATCCACTGCAGAGCCAACACACTGTATGTGTGAGCTCAGAGAGCTGGCCCTAACCATGACCTGGCGAGACAGACACCACACACAGAGAGGCCGGGACCTACCCACACTTCCACATCTACATGCTGAGAGCAAACGAGAGAGAACAGTGTTTCAGAGACAGCACCCAAACACCCTGAGTCCACACAACACATCAGCAGTCCACACCGCTGTCCACTCAAACGTGTATCCATTACATAAATAGTGACATCATGAAGGCGGGGGTGATTATTTCTGCTCAGGAGTGAGAGAAGGAGGGTCTGTCACAAGTGGCAGAAGGATGTTTATGAGAATCTCTTCATCTGAAACGCCTCAGTGGTCCATATATGTGAGTGTTGGTCTGGACTCACCGCGTCTGCCTTGTCGTCAGTGTTGGCGAGCATCTCCTGCAGCGCTCGCACCGACAGAGACTGCTCCAACACAAAGGTGCAGATGGACAGGTCTGGAGGCACATTCTGAGGAGAGACAGTGCACTCTGCTTCTGACAGTCGGTATTGTACAGGGGCTATACATGCTCATCAACATCGAAAATCTTATTTTAGATAAAAAGAATAGACATTTTGCAAATAGTTAAAAAATAAGAGGCATACGATTGTGCACCGTTATCAGGAAGCGCTGGAGTGTTGTTTACAAAACTGTACAAACTACAGAAGATTTTTTTTTTTGCAGATAACCAAATCGGTACCAAAGTTATTTATTTAAAATGCTGTCTGTTTGTAATGTCTGCTTTAAAAGAAAGCATCCCTCATGTGGGCTGTAAATATGTGTTGTGGCCTTCGGAGGAGACAGACTGTGTAGCTGGTTGTACCTTGGAGTTGGAGATGGATTCAAGGAAGCACAGTCTGTTCCCAAAGCCTTCAGCAGCCAGGCACAGCTTCTGCTGTTCTTTGTGGAGAGTGGCAGAGCACTGCAGGACCACCTCATCATCCTGAACACAGAGGAAGGACCGTGTGGCAGGAATTGGATTAAAATGTTTGTACACAAACAACATGTGATTAATGCTGCTGATTTACTGACAGAAGCAGGACACACAGCAGGTTTCACACAGACCCATGTAAGGGCCTCTTAAAGAGCATGTGCGACAGCCCACCCACAGATCTGTACACTCTGAGAGCCTTGTAAGGAAGAGTGACCCAGAGCCAAGCTCATAGAGCACATTCAGACACAGGGCTCCTCTCTGCTCCTCCAGAGGATACTTCCTGGTGCATGTTGGGCATGTTTTCTGTTTATAAAATGGACTGTATTCATTGGTTAATTAAGACATCTCAGACACTCTCGTGAGATAAGCTCCCATTCCCTCAGCCAATTTACAAGCTCTTTGGCATTATGTTGTGAGTACAGCCCTACAGCCATATGTTTTATTATGAGTGTCTTTGAGTGTGCTGAGCTCTAAATGACATGCCCCCCTCCCCTGTACAACGTGAAGAGCTTAGAGCTGCCTAGCGCTGACCTGCTCTAGGATCAGTCCAGGACAGAGCAGCCTCAGTTAGAGCTGCATCATGCACCGTCCAAATCCCCTGAATCCTGTGACCTGACTGCATCACTACATGCTCACATCTGTTTGATAACAAGGCCTTTCCCAAAACCACACATAGCCAGCACCCACACCAGCATGGCCACGCCCCTCACACCATTGCCCCTGAATCATTTCCCTAACTATCACCATGACAACAAACAGTGTGCTCACGGAGAGATGTCTCTGTGCACAATAAAACCATGTTGAATAAAAGACTCAGGAGTTACACATCAGCCCATAGAGGACAGCCCAGTCTGCAGCTGCGGCGAGGAAAGACTTTCTATATGGGACATGTCATAAAGTTTAGGAAGTTTATTAGTGAGGCCACAGGACCCACTGGGACAAGCGCAGACCGCAGCAGAACTGTCAAAGAGTGGAGCTAAACCCTGCTCCAGAAAGGCCGCCTCAGCTGTGATGAATGAGAGAGCTCCCCTCGCTCTATGTAGGCCACAACACAGGTTCACATCACAAGGAGACACAAGGGCTCCCATGCTCTCCTCACAAATAAGATCCACAAGATACAATTGCACTTCACATAACAAGAGCTACTGAACCATCATAAAACGCTAATGCATACTAAAAGATTGAAAAGTTGAGTGGCAAATGAATGAATAACAGTTAAAATGTTGCTGCTGTTGCAGTTTTGACATCACACGCATAACCTCTATATGCTGGCTATACCAAACATGCTCCTAATGCTCATCTAGAAGCCAACAAAGATATATTTTGCCGAGTATTATCATAATAAAGCATTTGAAAGAGGGCCGAGTGAATTAAAGCTGCTGTTTCACTACCTGTGATCAAAGCAGAGCAGCGTCACCATGGAGACGAGCTCACAATGTCCCTCTTACGAACCAGGCCACAGAAAATAAAAACATCTGTAATAAAGTACTTATTCTACAGTAGTATACAGTATTTATTATGGCTTTAATGTGGAATAGCCTCAGACGCACTGTTCACCTTCACACTGCTGTCTTATAAACATGAAAACTCTCTTTTAGCGATGTAACCTTCATGAGCCGCCTGTGTGTCACGAAAAGCTAATTGTTTTCACAGGTGGTACTCAAGGTTATCAGCAATTTTAGACTTTATTCAGGTTAATTTGAGATAATTCAATTTATTATTTAGTAATGCGTTTAAGTCAGCTGCTTCTTTCTGGATTAGTCAAGGCTTACGTCCAGTTTTTGTATAATTTAGTAAATGTACTTCATAAATGCAGCTTGATATGGTACTCAGGAGGTCAAATATTTTACAAGGTACTTGGCGTGAAATGTTTTAGAGCCACTGGTCTAGCTCCATCTATGTGAACCTCTGCTCAGCCTTTGAACCCCCTAAAGGTCATTTTCAAAGAGGCTTTAGCTTCAGAAGCACGGAGCCACCCACATGGGACACTGTGCATTGACTGTCCCCATATTGACCAGTACCAACACTCAGTGTAGGACTGGCCATCTTTGACATGTGCCCATCCAAAGACTGACCAAGAATACCCTCTTATTGATATTGATTTCATTGGTCTATTGTTTTGAATGATGTGTAGGCATGTTCATGTCTCACCCTGCAGGTTCTCCCACACACAGAGGCAGATCATTGGCACAATAAACCCTGGGTAAAATGTCATTCATTATTGGAATAAATTAAAGCATTAATGTTGCTTTGAAAATGCCTCTCCTCAGGCCTGACTCAATAGACATGTTGCATGCTGTGATTTTTTTAGATTAGATTGATCTTGGGACCAGACAGCATCATATGAACTGGAACGCTCCACAATGTGGCTTTGAAATGAACTCACTTTAAAAAACCATTAGAGAAATTTGATATCAGAGGCTTTTCTATAGTAGTTTGTCTAACACTTGTTTATTAGACATGGACAGTGAATCATGATGCAATGTCCTCTGTCCACATGGACATTTGTGTGCGACCCAAAGAGCTTAAGGCCCTCGGGGCACTTCTGCTCTTGCTTCAGCAGCACATATGCATCATCACTCTTAAAGTAACAGACAGTCTTACACTAGTTTTCTCACAGTACCTTTTGACTAATATTCTTTTGAGGTCTGTGAAAGCTCTCAGTCGTACAGGAGTTGTCCATCACAGGCAAAGATTCTTAAGTCGTCATCTGTACTCTGTAGTTGAAGTGACACAGTAAAAAGTGCAAAACAAAAATGTTTTAATCCTTTGGAAATGTCTGATTTGTTTCAGCTTCCAGAGAGTGTGAAGTGCTGTGTGTAGATTGGAACATTTTTTCTCACCTAAAAAAACATCAGCCCATTTAAATTGTCTATTGCATTGTTTATGTAATGTAGTAGCATTTTGCTTTTAGTATTCTGTATGAATATTAGAAGATACATTTCAATGGTTAATGTTGATAATGGAGTAATAATGTTACTAATGCTACTGTAAGCAATATTTGAAAGGTGTATTTTAATGTTGTGTGCGCCTGCTCGGGGAATACATGGTAATTAGCAACAGCTAAATCTGGTACAAAGCATCTTTTCTTAATGATTTTGTACATGGTCCCTGACAAATAGACAAACAAAAACGTTGACACTGAAGCAGTTATTCAGTACTCAAATTGTATTTTCATGAAGTGCTTTTGTACTTGGGTAATTATTTTAAGTCTATATTTTATGTCTACTCGACTCAAATTAATTCAGTATAATTCCTCGAGTAAATATGTGAACTCTACCCACATCCGTCACACTGTGCTTCACACATGTCCCTTCCAGCTTTCACAGTCACACAAATACATGTATTCCTAAACTATGTGGGTGGAGTGTCTTGCTCAAGGACACAATGACTGAATCCACTATGTAATTGAACCATATTTTGACTGCAGTAACAACAGGATCAGATCATGTGGGGCAGTGAGGGCTGTCAATGCCGACGGAGCCGTCTCCATAATGATGTTTGGAGTGAAACATGTCTGTGGAGGTCTGCAGCTCGTCTCTGCTCAGCCACAGCCCCCTGAGCAGGTATTGATCAGGGTTTAAAGAGCACTTACCCAGAAAGGGTCAGGAGGAGGGGTGGACACACGGACATGGCTGCAGACCCCCCAGAGGGCACTTCGCTAACCTCTCACGCATCCAGCTTTTAGACAGAGACACAACTCCAGCCTGAGAATAACCGGCCAGCGTCAAAGGCTTTCAGAGCTCCCACTGGCCCCAGAGACCACAGCGGAAATGGCTCTACACTATAGAATACATACAAGCACAGGTAACAGACCCTCTAGCCACATACACACAGGCCGTTTAGCATAAGAACACACATTATTAGAGTCAACACTGTAAACAAAGAGAGAGTAGTACCTGAGCTGGCTGCGCTTGACCCAACAGTAGGATGCCATGGAGGATCTCAGGCTGAACCTTCAATACTATACTACAGTATATCAAAGACAGCAAATACAGGCTAATTATCATAATGCTACTCTAATGTTTTTAAGTGATAGTTTTTCCATAAAAAGTCACTAAAACACCATTATGTACATGGTAATTACTCAAAGGCATCAGATGAAATACAAGAACTACACAGGCATAGGCCAGGTTGAAGAATGGAAAAAAAGAAAATTAGAAGGAATAGGGCTGTTCAATGGTAGACAATTCAATGCTTTCTTGTAAGATTGACTGGATCATCTTTACCAGCCATCATTTTTCTATAAAACATAAATAGAATTCCTTTATTTCTGAAAACTGTGGCACACCAAATCAACTCCTTGCTCAGTCTCTCTCAGCTACAGCAGGGCAGGTGCCGTACGAGCTACAGTGCTGTGGATTTGGGATGGGGACTGGACAGTGCATACCCGGTGGTCACATGTTTCTGCAGCACCGCTCTGCAGCACCCCCCTCCGCCCCCCACCGGCCCAGAGCCCATGGCCTGATGGGAGCCAGTCTGTGCACCCCTTACCTGTCACGAGACGCACCATCATGACTAAAAGCCCGGCTCTTCTGAGCTGACGGTGCGGCATCAGCGCAGAACTCACATCTTACACGCACTTACGTAACACTTCACTTCAGAAGCTTTGTGAAATTTCTCTTTGAAGAAAAATGGCTGACAGATATTATTCTTATGCTGTTCTTTTTGGAGCAGCACAGAAATGTTGGAGTGCAACCAATGGATGCGCATCGTTTCTGCTTTTTTACATCATCCATGACACTGTCATGCATGTTTGCGTAAAGGTGGTTTCCAATCATCATTCTGACTCCAGCTTGTGCTTGATGTTTGGGTCAGTTAATGCTAATAACTGGGCTGCACAAAGACAAACGCAACAGTTCATCAAGAAACCGACACTAAACTGAGGAATTCCGCGGATCATACAACCGCACTGCACCCGCATCCACCCAGCATCATCCCCGCACACAAACCGCCTCTGCGGCCGAATGACAGCAGATCTGAGGGACCTCACCGCCCACCCCACACACTCCTTTCTACCTCCTCTCTCCCGCCTGTTTGCCACTGTCTGTGGTCAGGGCTCCACCAGCGCGTTGCGGATCGCTGACCACAGAGAGTAGCCCACCGGAGCGTCCTGCCTAATGCGGTAAAGTCCCAACCCTGAGCACGCGCACACAGACAGCCGCAGCAGTGCAGCATCACTGCAGCGGGACTTACGGTCCTCAGGAACTGGATCTCGTCCTCGGCCTCCCCGCCCTCGGCCATGCTGAGCTCCCGTTAAAGATGCTCCTGTCGCTGTCGCAGCGGAGTGCCCAGGCGCGTGCTACGCGGCTTCAGGCTCGAGATGGAGAATGAGTCGAACATCAGAACTCGTCTCTCATTGGGCACCTCACGCACGCGGAGGGAGGAGCTCAGACGGCACAGGTGTCTGCGCGTGTGAGCGTGGATGAGGCCCGTACGTCTTGTCACATTGGCCAGTTTAACTCTTTACAAACACAAGTAGTCCTATGCCCATTTCACAACAGCACGTGTCGAAGTTGTCTTCCTGTAGGCCTCTCTAGGGCCGTAGGTCAGTTTACTGTGGTAATACCATAACGCATCTGGAACTCTCCTCCAAGATGTCAACTCTGAAGAAAGACCGTGGACTCTGAGATAGGCGGATGGACAGGTCAGTGCGATAGTGATCGAGCATTAAAGACTGGTTTGTTGAGTTTATTAAGGTGAACGTGTAAACAGATCTGATCATGAGACTCCCTCCACAAAGAACTCTGAGGATAATCTGCGGATGAGGAAATTAATATAAAACGTGTATTATGTTGTTTGAGGAGTAGTCTTGTAACCTTAGGGATATCGGTTCGTGCAGGTGCACATGTTGTAGTGTCCTTGGGCAAGACACTTCACCCATCACCTCCAGTGTCTACATACACTGGAGTGTAAATGTAGAAAAGCACTATATAAATGACAATTTACCACATAAATGTGACCATTTATCAAATTGAGATTTTAATGTCATGCAAGACCCCAGTAAATGTCCTCAAAGACAATAAATAAAGTATATAACTTCGATTTTGAGTAAGACAAGAGTAAGAGACATTGAACTGTTTTGTTATCATTATTATTAAGACACAACATGAATAGTGTTAAGTCACACATTTGAGAACAAGTACAATATTAAAAGATTTTAAAATGCAGCATTTTC
Organism: Lesueurigobius sanzi; assembly: GCA_900303255.1. Classification (NCBI taxonomy): domain Eukaryota; kingdom Metazoa; phylum Chordata; class Actinopteri; order Gobiiformes; family Gobiidae; genus Lesueurigobius; species Lesueurigobius sanzi. The sequence continues at coordinate 19,926 of OMNZ01109136.1, read as the reverse complement.
AGGGCATTCTCTTTACATTTAATAAAATAATTATTGTTTTAAAAAGGTGTATTGTGTATCTTTTTATGCCAAGAAAAACCTTGAGCATATTTGACCTTTAGTGACCCAGTGCTGTGTGCACAGTATGGAGCATTTACTTTTCATCACAGCGGCCTTCATGACGCTCCAGGATACATTTTTTAGGGTTTCTCTGCTGATGGAACCATCTCCATGGCAACACAGTGAAAACGAGTCACCCTAAAAAACTGATCCTGGAGCGTCATAGGGGCCACAGTGATGGAAAGTAAAGGCAACATGCTAACCATCCACAGCCACTAAAAGCTCAAATATGAACTATCATCATTTTTCCCCCACATAAAAACAACGCACCCTTTAAGTTTGACAGCGACTGCACTGCACAGAAATAGTCCTGCAGGTTTATTTTTAACTCTCAGGTGGAGTTGAAAGGAGCAGAATGATGAAGTGTAGAATGAAGTCCAGCCCTGTTAAAAAAAATGACAAGCAGCCTCAAGAGCAGGCTACAGTTCAGGATCGTAGGCCAGAATGGGAGCGAGCCACTTCTCCACCTCAGACACATCCATGGCCTTCCGCTGGGCGTAATCCTCCACCTGAGAGCAAAAACAGTGTCAGTCCTGGCACCCAACACACGGGAAATGTCAATATTACTTATCGTCAGCCACATAGCATAATTACTTAAGGGGAGACATTGCATGCAAAACTAATTTCTTGAATATCTTTGGGTGCTGTGGTCGAGGCATGAGAAAAGGATCCTCATCATAAAACTAACTGTCTCGTGGGAGGAAAGAATCCAGGTGGCAAACGAGTTCAAGAGGCTGAAAAGCACCGATTTAGCAGCGGAACTCAGAGATGCCGGGTGAGCGGTAACCATCTACCCCGTGGAGGTAGACAGCGGGGGGTTTGTGGGCAAGTCTGCGCTGCACCTGCTCAAAGATGTCGGGGTCATATTGGCAAAGCTGAGCAAGGCCATTAAGGAGTTGGCAGACAAAGCCGAGAAGCCAGGCAAGCTCTGTGGTTATGGAGGAAAGAGGGGGATCTGGGGAACACCACCGAAGTATGGTCAGCTGCAGGGAGTGGTGGAGGGATGTCTCTATTCAGCCACTGCCTCCACGCCACGAGATGTACTGGCTATGGGGGGTGGTTAATATGGCAAGTTTCTGTTTGGTAATTCCCTTCAAAACACAGTGAATCACAGAGTTATATATAGGCTCCATCCCTTCATCTAAAATTATGACATGAAAAAAACACCAGCTCTGAAGCAAACATTGGCTAACATGAGATGCCACAGTGCCTTTGCTCAGAGGATGAACTCGGCATGTCCACGTACCTGCTCCTTGGTGATTTTCCCCACAGCAAAGTACGAGGCCTGGGGATGCGAGAAGTACAGCCCAGAGACAGACGCAGCAGGTTTCATGGCCAAAGACTCGGTCAGACTGATGCCTGCATAAACCAGAGGCACACAACACTAAGCCTGGTACACATATTCATATTAATACATGCATTATACAGTGTGAAAGGGAGGGAGGTGTTGTTGCCCAAAGTAACAGTTTCCAAACTAATCTAAATAATTCAGTCTTCAGAAAGCGCTGTTACTTGAAGTTAAAACACGATCAATGATAATGACTGCATTTACAAATCAACCAACCACTAGCAGCGATGAACAGACACGCCTCCCCTCTCTCACAGGGGGGTTATTGATGTGAGCTACCAGTGTTTTGGTGGATGTTGGCCAGACTCCACATGGTCCTCTTCTCAGTGTGGTCTGGCTGACTGGGGTAGCCTGCAGCTGGTCTGATGCCCTGGTACTGAACTCGGTGCAGTTCGGACGTCTGCAGGGCTTCATTCGTGCTGTAGCCCCACAGCTCCTTCCTGACCCGGGCATGAAGGTGCTCCGCCAAGGCCTGGACCAGGGGGGAACATTAAAAAGCCAGAAACAACGCGATTCCGAAGTGAGACTATGATCTTATTAATACCTCCGCTAGTCGATCTGCCAGGGCTTTGACCATGATGCTGCTGTAGTCATCTCCTTTGTCCTGGAACTGCTGGCTGAGCTCCTCTGCCCCGAACACTGCCACAGTAAACAGCCCAAGGTAGTCGTCCACGCCCGAGTCCAGGGGGGCAATGAAGTCAGACAGGCAGAGGTATGGCTCTGAGCTGGAGGAGTCTTTCTCCACCTGTCACACACACACACACACTGAGTTAGATGACAGGCCCGTCCCGTGTGATGATGGAGGTGCCGTACCTGTTGCCGCAGACCGTAGAACACCGCTGTTGGCTCAGTATCTCTGGTGACCTGGACGTCTTTTCTGTATAAGCAGATGTCATCGCCTCGACTCTGAGCCTGCCAGAAACTCACCAGGCCCCGCCCCTTCAGAGCAGCGCTGTCAATCATCTGATGAAGCATCGTCTGAGCTTCATCGAAAAGACGCAGAGCCTCTGGACCTGCAGAGAACCAAGCATTGGTCACAGCAGGTTTCTCACAGGCATCATAGCTTTCATGAGAAGTCAATAAAGCGCAACATACCAACAGTCTTGTCATTGAAGATCTTGGGGTATCCTCGGTTGGGGTACTTTCCTCTGAGCTGCCACACGTCAAAGAAGGGTTTCCAGTCAATGTAGTCCAGGAGGCTGTTGAGGTCGTATTCACCAAAAACCTCAGTGCCAAGGAACTGTGGCCGCACTGCAACCAGATACACAAACATGTGGTTACATCAGGGCAGTCACTTTCTATAAAACAAAGAAACTTGAAAAGGTGCTCGTTTCTGCGCTCTAAAGCCATGGGTCACCTGGTTTTGGCGTGGACTGCCAGTCGATGTGGAGAGCCTTTTCTCTGGCCTTGCTCAGAGACAGGTACCGCCGATCCTAATGCAACAGAGCACAAGTGAAATAGGAAGATTGTAACAACAGGTGACAATGCTTCTGTTTCAAGTTCATTATTGAGCTACTAGATTTTTTAAACAGTCGTACCATCACAAGTTTAGGTGATAAGGGAATTATCTGTGAATTTATACCTGATGATATGTAAAACCAGAAAACAAAAGCAATTTCAACCAATTTTTAATCAGTAAGCTGTTAATAATACACACTGCATATTGTAGGGCCCGGCACTGATGCCTGGTGAACAGTTTTGGCAATACTTTTGGCTGTTTGAATTTTTAAAATGTGAGAGAGCAAGGTTTACCATTTTTGTTTTGTAAGAAAATCTATCTGCTTAAAATAAAGCGAACTGCTCCAACATCCAATTAGCTTACTACACTAAATGGCACCTTCTTTAAGAATAAAACATCCTGCAATATTCCTTTTTAAAATATTTATAAATCTAATCTAAATTAATGCCCATTTCAATTCTAAATCTTCCAACAAAGAGCCATTTTAATCTATCATTTGCATAGACCAGTACCTTCAAAGACTCGTAGTGGTCCTGCCTGACGTCCTCATACTCCTCTTTCAGCTCATCAAAATACTCCTCCTTCTGAGACTCATCCAGGAGCTGCGAGCACTGAACGCGCACCATTGGTCACAGGAAATCAGTGTGTAAACTTTAAAGCCCGAAAAGCGTGCTCTTACCACAAGCACAGCGCGGGAGGCATCCAGAACGTGGATCACAGGAAAGGTGTATCGTGGGGCGATCTTCACAGCGGTGTGAGTCCTGAGGGAACAACACAACACAATCTTACAAGCCAAATCCACAGTCAATGTCGTCTAGAGAGTATAATCACTGTCTGAGCACACTTCAAACACATGTGCAGTCATACAGACAGACTATTCATGAAAGAGTTCCCTCATTCTCCTCTGATACAGTCTGAATCAGATTCTTATCCACAGTGAACCACATACTAAGGTTTATGAGCATAAATTACAGCATTTCATTTAGTTTAAAAAGCACCTAATGTTGTTATTGTGGGAATAAGATCGCTGAGGTGGCTAACTGAGGAGAAGAAGAGGGAGACTTTACTTGGACGTGGTGGCTCCTCCGATCAGCAGTGGAGTGCTCATTCGAAGCCTTTCCATCTCTTTGGCCACATGGATCATCTCGTCCAGGGAGGGGGTGATGAGGCCCGACAGTCCGATGATGTCTGCACAACACAAACACAAACACCAATATCCAGTGAAGGGCTCATCAATGCCAAACTTTAGTTATATCAGAAGTATTGATGTGGATAATCAAAACCCATTAAAATATTCACGTTAAACAAATTACTATTCTTTTTGTTTTTCTGTTCATCTTTCAATAGTTTGATCAGTGTTTAAGGAACGTCTTTGCTTCCTCTATTTCACAGGGAAACCTTTTGTAAAACACTTTGGTAATAGCCCTAATATTACTCGATCTACTTGGAACACTGTCGGTTTAAGTCTGTATTACCTGCTTTGTGAGTCACGGCCTCTCGAAGGATCTTATCACATGGAACCATCACGCCCAGGTCCACCACTCTGAAACCACAGGGTAGATTATACACTCTCCCAAGCACATTTTATAGCTCATTATAAACATTACCTAAAGTTGTTACAGCCCAGGACCACGCCAACTATGTTTTTGCCAATATCATGGACATCTCCCTTTACTGTTGCCAGAACTATGGTGCCTTGATATGGATCCTGAAGAAATAAACAATGTTCTGTTTTAATGTAAATAATCTATTTTAAGGTGTACAGACAATGATGAAAAATGATGAAAGGAGATAGACACAAAGGCATGCCGTTAAAACTCCCTGAAACAGTCTAATCATATCAAAATATGCAAATTAGCATCCAGGCTCACCGTTTCTGTAGTTTCACCAGCGGATTGCATCATCTCCCTCTCTTTCTCCATAAAGGGAATCAGATATCCCACAGCCTTCTTCATCACACGAGCAGATTTAATTACCTGAAGGTTCATATCAAAGTCTCCGTGAAATGGGGTCTGGATTCACACACGCTCATTCGCCCCCTGATCAGCACAGTACCTGAGGCAGGAACATCTTGCCGGCTCCAAACAGGTCCCCCACCACCTTCATGCCGCTCATCAGGGGCCCTTCGATGACGTGCAGGGGTCGCGTGTAGCGCTCCTGGGCCCGACACTCCTCCGTGTCATCCACGACGTACTTCTCCACTCCCTGAGAAATATGTTTTTTATTGACATTTGTGGAAGGTAGGTCAAATAAAGATCTTCTGTGTAGTGTGTGCTTTTACTTTGATCAGGGCGTATTCCAGCCTCTCCTCCACAGTTCCCCCTCTCCAGTCTTCACTCTGAGCGGCCTTCTTGGCTCCTTTCACGTTGTTCTGTTAAAGGGGGGATGGTGAGAGTGACTGTTTCACACCGTCCAGTTGTAGACTCGGACTGGCCTGGTACCTGTGCGTAAGTCAGCAGCTTCTCCGTGGCCTCGGGGTCTCGGTTCCAGATGAGGTTCTCGCACAGCTCCAGCAGCGCTTTGTCAATGTCGTCGTACACCGGCAGGTTCCCGGCGTTTACGATGCCCATATCCAGGCCGTGCTGCAGAAACATCATGAGTATCATAAGTCAAACGTGTTTTAGCCATGTTCAGAACCTGTGTTTTCAGATTTTATCCTTCAGAATTTAACAGCTTTATTATATGCAGCACTTTTCAATCATTTAACCAAAGAAAGAAATCTGTGAACCCTTTTCACTGACAATGGCAGCAAAAATGATAAATGATTCTGACTGTGATTCTTATAAAGGTGCAAGATGAAGTTAATGCATTGGTTTTATATAGCGCTTTTGTGGCAAGGCTGCAAATCTGTGCTGTCAGCCCCTCCAACCACACACTCATCACATTCATACATAGGCATTAGCCAAGGTGGGTCAAATATCTTGCCCAAGGACACAACAACAGTGCACCTGCGCCAGACCGGATTCAAACCCTCGACCTTCCGATCATGTGACCACCTGCATCACCATTGTCGCCCTTGACATCCTTGATCTTTCCCTCTAATCAGAACCAGACAGTGACAGAAAGAGTGGCTGGAAATTAGCTTTTTTTTGCTATAACCTGGCACATGGCATCTCTTCTTGTCATAGACTAATGTCTTTTGTGCATTGTCCCTGATCAAATAAATAAATAAACTAAACTAAAGCACACATGCACGTTTTAAGTAGATTAAAATATATTGGAACAAACAGAAATGTTGAAAGCATTTGCAGCTGTTATTTTGTACATGTGTAATGTGTGTAAATACCTTGATGGCGTGATAGAGAAACGCCCCATGCATGGCTTCCCTGATGGCCTCCATCCCTCGGAAGGAAAAAGACAGATTGGACAGGCCACCACTGACCCGGGCTCTTGGCAGGGTCTCCTACAAAAACACAACAGTACATTTGTGTCAATAAAAGTAGGCTTTAATGTGTGAGTGGTGTTAACATAGCAATTAGGGATGGTCGGTTATATCAGTGCCGCTGATATATCAGCAGACAGGCAACTGATCTGACTGGGGCAACAGTTTATTCAAATGTGCTGAAATGAGTCATAACTCTTTATAAATAACGAATCTCTAACAAATTCACAAAAAAACATCCCCAAGAGGAAACAGGATTTTAACAGTCATCAGAGTCACAAAAGATATTTGAGTGAACCATTGTGACCAGCCAAACTCGTATTGCATTATCATGTTTTCCAATGATGAATTTAGGAACTGTACCCCATGTGGAGAGGGTCTTGCTATTGATTTTAAACATTGATATTAATATCAGCAAATATCGGATATTGGCCACAGCAGTGAGGCAAATACAGGGGATCGAAATCGGAAGAAAATGTTCATATGGGACCATCCCCGATAGCAATGGACTGACCTTGATGGCCTGAGTGGCCCTGATGAAGTTGACCGCGTACTGGTTGTGCTCCTCCATGCCTGTGCCGATGGTCAGGATGTTGGGGTCAAAGATTATATCGTTGGGGTCATATCCCACTCTGCTGACTAACAGCCTGTAGGCGCGACTACAGATCTCCACTTTGCGCTCCGTGTCTGTGGCCTAAGGAAACACAGCAGTAAGGTCCAAAATCTTGAGTCACATTTATTTGTAACACTTTATAGAATATAACTTTACATTTGTCGCCATTGTAACCATTTTCTACATAAAAGGTGGAAAAGGGAAATATTTTTTTTTCCCTTTAGGGCTCAGTCATGGAATATGTGCCTCCATCACTGGGATCTATATCCTCCGCTCCTTCAGGATGTCTCTTTTTGCGTATTTGAAAACTGAATGTCATTGTTTGGTTTGATAGACTCTGTAATTGTTCACTGGGACGGCCTTTGGAGTGGGAGAGGTGTGTGAGCAAAATTGTCTTGTAATGTCTGTCTATATGTAACGTCTGTAGTTCAGCTTTGTCCTGTGTTGTGCTGTATGTTTTAATGTTAAATGTTTTGGTCCATCTTGAAAACAAAATGGTGTATGTCATGGGGATTTCCTTCAGTAAATGTCAATAAATAAATAAAAATGGGTGAAACGTGCAGACCTGTCCCTCCTCATCGAAGGCCATGACCACCACTGCTGCCCCATAGCGCTTCACTGTGGCTGCTCTCTGAACGAAGTCCTGCTCCCCCTCCTTCAGACTGATGCTGTTCACAATGCACTTCCCCTGACAGCACTTGAGCCCAGCCTCAATCACAGCAAAATTAGAGGAGTCTATGCACAGGGGAACCTAAAAGAGCATTTTTGAAATTATTTTTCAAGTCTTACGTTTTACATTGATGTGAGAGTCACCCAGATTGATTGAGACAACAAGTGGCTTACACACATGCCTTACCCTGGAAATATCTGGCTCTGAAGCAATGAAGTTGCAGAATCGAGCCATCGCAGATGGGCCTTCCAACATGCCTTCATCCATGTTTATATCTAGGACTTGTGCTCCCATCTCCACTTGAGCTTTGGCAATGCTTAGTGCTTCCTAGGCAGCAGAGGACATACATGTCATACACTTGGCTGGAACAGAAATGAAATGAATAGCTCTTACCTCATAGTTGCCTGACATAATCAACTTGGCAAATTTACGTGATCCAGCTACGTTACAGCGCTCACCAATATTTACAAAGTTGGTGTGTGGGCCTATCCTGAAGGGCTCTAAACCTGGAAAACAAATGAGGAGAAAATCATCACAGAGAATCTAGATAGCAAAAACAGAGCATGACTGGAGGAGCAGAGGTACCTGAGAGCTGGAGGTACTCCTGGTAGAGCTGAGAAGGGGGAGCTCTGGGCACAATGTGTCGGACTGCTTCACTGATGGCCCTGCATCACAGAAGACAGACTTTTAGATGATGAGCTCTGCCAGGAGCTACACCTTCTACTGCCCCTGAGTGTGACCTGATATGTGCTGGAGTGGTTCCACAGCAGCCGCCCACCACATTCACCAGTCCATCCACAGCAAACTCCTGCTCAGGAACCGAAAACACAGATCAAATCAAGTGTGTGGGTGTATTTCAACAGCATGGACAGCATGCATTTTGATTGGACTGGCATGCTACCTTCAGATTGGAGGCAGTGATTTCAGGGGTCTCATCGTAGTCTCCAAATGTGTTGGGCAGACCTGGCACAAGTATAATTGGTCATAGAGAACTGTAATTGTACATTCACATCTGATTCATGAATGCTTTAAATCACCTGCATTTGGATAACACAGCACAAACGCAGACGTGCTCTTCCCAATGGCCTCGATGAATGGCCTCATCTCTGTGGCCCCTAAGGCACAGTTCAGACCCAGGCTACACAGCACAGAGAGTGAGTGGGAGGTGCGCGTACAGATGGAGGTAGAATGTAGAGCATAACTCACCACAGGGGTTTAGTGTGGGACACACTGACCACAAAGGCCTCGCTGGTCTGTCCCGACAGAGTCCTGCCACTCCGGTCCACGATGGTCCCCGAGATCTGAGAACCACCACTGACAATTAACCTCTGCTCATAATCCACCTCTCCTAACGGAAGAGATACTTACAAAGATAGGTTTCCTCTCATACTTCTCCTCAAACAGAAGATCAATGGCAAATAAGGCAGCCTGGACAAAAAACACAGTCCACAATGTTAGCTCACCTTTCACAGGGCACATGGTTAGACAATTCATGAATTATTAATTAACCCTTTAGGTGCCAAAGTTGCCAAAATGCACCCAGTGTTACTTTGCTGCCTGCTTTGAGGTGCCTGCCTCTAGGTCAAGAGCGATCTGGACAAACACACCATAAAAAAACAACAATGGATACCAGAAATAAAGATTTGAGAGGAATTGATTATAAGTTTCTCTGTTGTTTTGGTCAATGCCTAAAATAAATTTGCCGCCTAAAGGGTTAATACAATTAATTAATCACAGCAGGAAGATAAAATGAATGCAACACTGCGATACCTTAGCATTGGCAGTGTCAAAAATAGTTTCCACCAACAGAATGTCCACACCTCCGTCCAGCAGCCCACGGACCTGCTCAGAGTAGGCCTCCACCAGTTCGTCAAACGCTGATCACAACACAGTCACCACATTACACAGGTCACAAAAACAAATCAGGCTCAGGCTCTGTGCACAGGGCTCTGGGTGTCTTACTGATGTTCCTGAAGTCTGGCTTTTCCACTGAAGGAGACACGGACAGCGTTTTATTGGTTGGACCCACTGCCCCGGCCACAAACCGCTTACAACCTGATCAAACCAGAGCACAAAGCACAACAGCTTCAAAACACAAGAGTAGCACAAGTTCATTTTAAGTTAATGTGACAAAGCAGGTGGTAGAGCGGGGGGGTCTGCCTATAGTCCGAGAGGTTGGCAGTTCAATCATGGCTACCAATCAGGGGTCAGTTGTGCTAGATAGTCGGCTCGGGAGGGACAGTCTGCTTTGAAAACTTGAGATGTCATGACAAAAATTAAGTTTAGGAACAGGGAAATCTTTAAGGTTAGGGTAAGGGCTAGGTTTAGGTATATTTTCAGACAAACCAACTCATAGATCTATCAAATTACAGCAGACCGTTCCCTGTTCCTAAACTTAATTTCTGTCATGACATCTCAAGTTTTCACCCCTGATTGTCTGGTTGTAACATTGGTCCTGGGCAAACACCTTTGACATTGGCCCTGGACTCTTAATTACTTGGTGATATCACATCCACCAAACTTACTACACATGCCTGTAAAGCACAATACAAGTGTAAGCCATTATAATTAGAAACCATGCGCAGAAGAGCATTGTCAGGACAAAAGCGTCTGTTACCACTGAGTCTGAAGACATCGTCTGCGGCCTTCCTCGCCAGCTCCGCTGACGCCTTGTTCAGTCGATAGGCCTGAACACAACGCAGGAGAAAACGTCATAAACTGAAGGCCAGGCACACACAGACCATCTGGAAATGATGGCAGGAAAATGCTTATGCTGTAGAAGCAAGGGCTGAAACAGGATGCAAAGCAGTATATTGTAATTATCATGGTCACAATAGCAGCTAACGTTATTGGAGTAAAAAATACAGCTCAAGGCCTTCAAGATTTTTCTTTCTTTATAAAGATGAAGTGAAAATGAGCTGTAAAAATTGAGAATAGCTTTTTTTTAATTGTTGCTTTTGTCCTGGTTTAAACCACAGTTAATACACAGTTTATACAATAAAAATACTGTGTCATAATGGTACACCGAAATACCGCAGTGATAAATGAAAGTGAAAATAATAGAATATTTAATCTAATATTATTAGTTAAAATACTACACGATAATGAAATAATAAGGCTTTATCCTCACGGTCGGACTGATGTGTAAGTGAGGTGTTTTTCTTAGCCGCCCCAGCCGCCGTATCTCATGAAGGGGCAAACACCAGGGGAAACTAATGATGTGTGGGAGCAACTTCACTCTAACCGTCTAAATATCTAAGATTATTGCCACAAATGTCCTGAAACTGCACTCAAACAAAGAACAACACATGACAAGCCGTTGCAAGGTCAAACCGATTTAAATCTCATGCAAACATGCCATATTCTAGTCTTTTCACACCTTTTAGCTCCGTCACATCAAACCAAACCTGTTCTTTTCTTCTCTAAAGCGTCCAAGAAGTTTACAATGAGGAAAATGAGACAGGACATGTTCAGGCTTATTTAGGTGATGATTCAGCTGCTGTTACTTTGTTTGTGACTCGCTGTTGTTAAGGTTAGCGTAGTTGGAAATATCAAGTAGTTAGCATCGTGACACTGAGAAGTCAATGTTTAAAACTACAAATCTGTGTATATGTGTATATAAGAGAAAACTAGGATTCTACAGCATTTAGTGGTCAGTCCAACATTAGGAGCATGCTTCTTTCTTTTGTGGCTCTGTTGCTGCTGTTTCTCAACAACTACAACTTCATGTGGTTGTCGTGCCTTTATTTTAGATTCCACCAGACTGTAGTTTTCCATATATTTCATATTTTAGCGTCTACAGCAGTTGCACCCATGCTTTCCTATGAATTGCGGACTGATGTTTGTCCCTACACCTTAGTAACGAAGGGGAGGGAGAGTGTAAGCTCCTGGATGTCCGACAGTGTGGATATTAAACTTGCATTTGTGTAAAGTTTAAAGGAATGTCCTAACATATCGTCCCCTAAAAGACAGAGGTGGGAGAGTAGCTAAAAGAGTTATTTCTTGATGAAACTGTGCGAGGGTACCAGATGCTCCAGTTTGTAGTCGGCCTGTGCCACTGACGTGCTGCTGAAAGTGTTAGTCTCGATAATGTCGGCTCCAGCTTCAAGGTATTCCTGTCAGAAACACAGACAAACTCTGTTACTTCACCACACAGCACACTGTGGGTTCCTGGGATCAGACCCATCCTCTCTCTAACAGGATCTGTTAAAACAAACACTCATGAGCACCACTCTGGGCTTTAGTGCCCTCACAGAGAGGCTGAAGAGGCCACGTGTCTGTGAGGCAGCCTGACCAGAGGCAGGACCACATCTCTGTTCTGGGGATGTCGTGTTGGGCTGTGACATGTTGGGCCTATGTAATCAAAATAAACGAATTTTATCATATAATTAGTTTAGAACTATAAACTAATTATATCATAAACTAATTATATCATATTTTCCCTCTGAAATCAAAGCTTGTTCTCACTGCTTGACTCAACAGATTGGGGCTGTAGTACCTTGTGTATTTGGTAGATGATGCGAGGCTGTGTGATGCTGAGCAGGTCGTTGTTCCCCTTCAGCGAGACGGGGTGCTCTTTGAACTCGTCCCCTCTGAAGTGTTCCTCCTCCAGCCTCTGCTGCTGGATCATGGTGCCCATGGCTCCATCCAGGACCAGGATCCTCCGCTGCAGCAAAGCCCGCAGCTCACGCTCCACCGGACACCAAGAAGCTGCTCCAAACAACATTATACTGAGGTTAAGTCATGTTGGGTTGGGATGTGTTCAAGTGTGGTGTGAACTGGTGGATGTTACTTTGTAGCAATGCTTCTTTAACTGTTTATATGATGATTGCATATTGCTTTGAGAATCCTCCAGCTAGAATATCGACTATTAATCATTTACAATAAGATGTGAATATTCTTTCAATCATTCAATTCAGTCAGTCACCTGACAGCCAGACTGTCCCGGGACGACCTCAGAACCACACAGGGATGGCAATACCGTGCCCGTGTGCAGCAACATTCACACAGACCTCATGTCTGCCGTTAACAGACAGACAGACATGAGGCCATCGTAGGTCTGCCCTTTCAAAGCCAATGGACTGGTCTCTGATCCGTGTCCACGTCCCCACGTGCGCGCTACATTGTACTCATCCTGCACAAATGCATGTGTTTTACCTGCGCCGGGAGAAAGTTCGCGGATGACGTTTGTTGGAGCCATGTTCCTGGCCAGCCTCGACACCAACCCCGCGGCTCTTCTCAGCAACAAGCCGCGAATATTGGGGCCAAACTTTCTACAACTCCAGCTGTGTGCAACCGGTGTTTATGAACATCCACTTCCGGCCAGAGCACTTCACAATAAAACTCTTCCGCGCACATCGGTCAGTCAGTGACGGGTCTGTTAATGATCTGTGAGAACATGCTTATACATCTATGGTGATAACATCTATGGTGAACACCTCAAAAATGTATTGTAAGTTTTAAGTATTTTTAGTGTTACTTTAGTCCAGGTTGTTCCGTTTTGTCCAATGAACATACAATTAATTAAGAGGTTGCATGAAACATACTTTATTAAAAACAAATCAAAATATTTTTTTTTACAAATAGATCATTACAAATGTAGCTTTTCTGTCAGTGTCAGTCCTCAGAAGCTCCCTTGAGACTGGAGCGCACACTCTTCTTCTCTGACTGGCCCATAGTGCGGTACAGCTTTTTGCGCAGCTCCCTTTGCCTCTTGGTTTTGTCCTCCTCCTGCTGGTTCTTCTGCTGCAGAAACTCTTTGTGCTTGGCGCGTTTCGCTACCTTAGCCTTCTTAGTTTTGTAGTTATGAACTGTGCCCAGGGCCTGAAGGAGGGCCATCACCTGCAGAAAACAGCACATCACAAGAGCACAGATGAGGTGGATTCAAGGCTTGATATAGACGTTTTGAGATTCGAGGGAGGTTGAGTTGCCAGTAAAGGTTTGTGTGAATATTAATATTCCATAGTAACAACTGGCATACAGTAAATTATTAATGTACATTACTAAACTGGCGTAGCTATATTTTAGACTTGCCTTCCTCTCGTGTGGTTCTCGGATCACACACGGCCTCTGGAGGTCCCTGGGGGTCTTCCCTTTAGGCTGCTGCTGCTTGGGCTTGCTCTTGAAGGGTAGGGCTTTCTGGAGCTCTTTTGGGACATGCAGTGGGTTAAAGCGCCTGGGAGCACGTGCCACGGGCTGAAAAGACACATTGGCAGGTCAAATATGGAGGTAACTATATATTACAACTCTACAATTACAACTACTAGCAACCTTGTAAAGGGAGTCTGTGTCGGGCTTGTTGCGGATGCCTAGTTCATGTTTAAGCTGTCCCAGGGTCCTCATTCCAGACCAGCCATCCTTCTGTCCCACTGGCAGCAGTAGTGACGTGACCGGGTTGTACAGCTGTGGGACAGCCACCGGGTACCAGGAGCGGAGGAACACGATATCTGCACAAAAACAGCACGTTATCACACAAAACGCAACTCAATCACAAGATCACAAAATATTTACTTCCTAATTGATACCCAAAAGCATGTGCCAAAATAGATTTTAGCAAAAGCCAGTCCTTTCCATGTCAAAAGACAAAACGACTTTCTCACCGCTCATGAGCAGACGGTCCTCAAAAGTGGCTCTGAAGGCTCCTAGGGGGGTGGACAGGGCCTTTTTGATTTGGCCTCTGACTCCTGACACACTTCGAATAGAGGCGCCTTCGAACTTGGCCACTTCCAGCACAGTGTTGAACATGCCCTGCCACAACAATACACATTTAAGTTTATTTACAATTCACAGGGGCATTGACAAAGCCGAGGCAAGTGGTAGAAATCTCACCTTAACGAAACAAGTGTTCTTGAAAATCTTGTAAGGGTAACCCAGCAGTTTGAGCTTCTTTACTATGGTCACAGACTTGTCCACATCTAAAATGACCCCTGTGGCGGCAATGCGGAAATTTGCCTAAAAGACATATCGCTGTGTTAATACAAAGTCCGTTTCAGAAACACCGGTTGAAGAATGAGCACAGATTACCTTGGTTCCTGCCACAGACTGCAGAGCGAGGAAACCCGTGCCCTGGGGAGTGATCGGGCCTGGAGGAGCACATAGCACACACATTTAGTGGTAGTTTGTAGTACGAACTTAATCCTGACACCATTTAGGCGGTAAAGCTTGTAAACCTGATTTTATTTTTATTCCAAGCAATAAAAGAAGGAGAGAGTAAATTAAATTGGTAGTGTCCAAACTAATTCTTTACTTTATATGCCCAATTCTTTGCAGGGATGAGTTTGTTTCACAGCTTTCAGGGTCACAGAAATGCTGCAAGATCATGGAATTAATACAAATGTTTTATGAATAAAAAGGTACAATACTATTTCCACGAATGTCTGAGTTTACAAATTACCAGAAAAAAGCAGGTATCAGGCCTTTAAAGATATCTATTTTAACAAAATTTTAGAAGAGTTTGCGTTTACTCCTCTTCGAGTTTAGCTTATATCACAAATAGAACCACTCAAAGGCTGCTCTGTTCTCCTCAAAACTGTGAGTCTCACCCCAGATGGAGGCCCCACAGTGCATGTGCTGTGGCGTGTACTTAAGCAGGCGGTGGCGCCCGTTGTGGTCCTCAATGTGGTACAGGGGGATGGTCTGGAAGCGGCGCCAGCCCAGAGAGAGGATCAGGGGGTCCCGAGTCTTCAGGATACGGCCATACCAGCGATGCTTCTTCAGGCGCATCTGAGGGTCACGTTAAATACACATCACTTCAACAACTATCGAATTCAACAATAGTGTCATTCCTTTCATCCTAATAATAATAATAGCAGCCAATTCTAGTCTGGGTTAGATTCTTCTATGGTCTGATCCAATCTACTGGGCTTATATTCAATTTGAAAGTCACAAGGGCTGCCCAATTTTAGTAAAACGTCCAATTATGCAAGTATTGTTTGAAAAGTTTGAAAATAAGACTCCAATAGCATATTTTATAATTGAAATAAACAAATACATAAATCACATGCATTTCAGAATCTTAAGTACAGGATTAGCAGGTGTGAAATATTAACAAGACGGCATTGGATTCAGTTGTTTGCAAAGATATCTTATAATCTAAATAATGCCAGACTAGGGCTGGGGGAAAAAAAACATTTAATGAATTTGTAGCTAAAGACTATTTTTATTTTGCAAATTTGAGTTTTTTCCCCGCACAGGTTTTCGCCATTTTGCGCATTCCGGTCGACCATCCTCCCAGTTACAGATAACATGAGCAGCTTGGTCCTCTCCACTGGGCACTCGAGGAGACTGACAGGAATTACCCTCTGCTCACTGTCAGTTTTTTAATTATATAAATCTGTTCAGAAACCACAGATTTTTTTTTGGCCAAATGGCCCAGCCCTATTCCAGACTAATAATTTGCGATGAATTGTCCAGCCCTTAACAACACTCAGCGGAGAGCTCTGACCTGTAAGTACCCCACGTTGCCTTCACTGGAGCTCAGCCCTCCGAGGATTATGGGATAGTGTGGGTCGAAGTTGGTCACAAACTCGCAGGGCAGTGCGGAGATCTCCAACCGCACGTACATGCCCGGCCTGAAGCCTTCGTACTGCACTCTGGTCTCATCGTCCACAGCCTCGAACTCGGTGCGGTTCAGCTGCACACAGAACAGGGAGGGTTCAAATGGGCGCTCCATAAAAAAGATCCACAGCAGGGTCATGTCAAGGCACCTCGGCTTGTTTTTGCATCTCCTCCTTCAGGTCGTCCAAATACGTGCCCTCTCCGTCGTCGTACTCCGAGTCGAAGCGCTCCTTCAGCCGCCGCTTCTTGTCCAGTCGCTGCTTCTTCTGCTCGTCTTCATCAGCCAGTACCTGCGGCTGCTCCTCGTCGTCGTCCGCAGCACTGTCGTTCTCAACCTACGAAACAACCGCAATGTTATTAAAATGAAACGTGGAAATGATTCAGTCATAGAGGAAATGTAACTTAATCCCTTCATCTTTTAAGTTTTTATTAGATTCCAGCATGTTTGAAATCAAATTGTTGGAAAAAACTAAGAAGGCTGAGAGAATAAAGGCAGGAGTCTGGATTTCTAATGCAGGAGAAGACTATTTACCATCAGTACAGGACCCACAGACATAAACTCAAGACATTGTGGCAGTATTACTCATTAGTCTGGCAGTGCTTCCACTGAAGAGGGTTAAGTAACCTTGGTGTGCATCACCAGAAGTCAAAACATAACCGTAGGTCTCATGATAAAGTGTTCTAGGTAGAGCAGGCAGTGTGACCCAATGTTAGAAATATTATGATAACATTTGTTCTTCATTAGAAACACCATGTATTATCCTAAACATGTGGTAGGGACATATGGCTTTATATAGGACATGAGACAACACAAAGAGTGTACCTGCTCCTGATCGTCTTCACTCTGTTTCTTATGGACCTCTCCTGTTTCCAAGTCTTCAAAGTCCCCAAACAACTCCTCTGAAAACATAAAACCAATTAGACCCAATATATAGCTATTCAAACACTTACAAAATCACAGGCCATTACGCTGTATGTAATATTTTTATTTTGTAGTCGTTTCATGCTTTGTTAAACGATGACTTCAGAACACAGAATGACTTTATGTACAATACAGTGTTAAGAAATCCAAAAGAAGAAATGTTTCTCAACTTCAGCAGTATGTTCAGAGAAAGCCCCAGACTAAATGTGTTGTATGAAGTAGTTTCCATACCGTCCTCCTTGAGCAGAGTGGCAGCGTCCTCACTTTGCTCCCACTTCCCGGTCACAAAGCAGTCTCTGATAGAGTCCAGCACCTGAGCACATTCCACAAGAGGACACTGAGCTGTCTGCACTATTCATGTGCCACTCATTTATACAAATACTTTGTGTGTGCAATAACTATTGCAAGTTTGCAATAACACGAACATGTACATGGACACTACATGCCTGATTAACAACACTCTCCCCTTCAACTTGATTATAATATTGTGTGTAATATTTAATAAAGCAACAGTCTGGTTGTGTTCTCACCTGTTGTAAATCCCAGCTGGGCGTGATGTCTGGGTTGAAGCGGGAGCAGTCCAGAGCATCAGACTGGACTCTCTTACTGTTCTGAGGCCGACTGACTCGAAACAAACCACCCAACTCCTCATCCTCCTCTTCCTCCTGGGAGCCTGTGGCTTCTGCTACTGTGGTCAACCAGAGAACGGGTCAGACAGAAAGAAATAGCGTCACAAAATGCATGTTGCACTTTGAGGTAATTGTCATGAGTTCTGTTCATGTTTGGTTAGATGCTTTTGTTGTGACGTACCTGTGCCATACACCAGTTTACGCAGATTTGGGGCTGCTTCTTGTTGCCGTAGAAATGCTTCTGACGCTTTCTGCTGCAGGCCTTCCTTCCAGCGCAGGGCTCCTGTGTATAAGGGTTACAGAGCCTTTTTTTACGACTTAAGCTCTTCATTGTCAATGACTGTAATAAGGCTGCACATCAGGTTGCAAAAAATATTGCATGGCAATATTAGATGGTGCAATATCCATCGCAAGAAGCCACAATATATCACAAAATCACTAAAGTCTTCCATCTCACTGAGATTTATACATTCTTGCAAACTCAGTCTAAAACAAAAAAAATGCTGGGAACTTAAAAGCTAAAGTTCGGTTTTACTTTTTCTAATTTAGTTCCATTTTTACCTCGACTTGATCCGATTTAGAGGTTTTTAAAGTCGTTTTGACATAATTTGCTGAATAACAAATTGAACACCATTTGTGTTTAAATTGACTGGAACATCCCATGTAAGACGGTTTGGTAAAATATCATAATAATATCGTTATTGCAATATTGCACACCCGTATTGCACATCACAAGTTTTGTTGTGCAGCCCTAGACAATAAACATCATGCAAACCAGTGATCTCACCTTGCTCCTCTTCTGACCCCTCCTCTTCCTCTTCAGAGCCCTCTTCCTCTTCAGAGCCCTCTTCCTCTTCTTCATCCTCCTCCTCTTCTTCATCTTCATCATCATCTGAGCCTTCCTTCTCCTGACCTTCATCATCTTCTGAGCTGTCCTCATCAGAGTCCTCCTCATCCTCATCACTCCTCTCCAGCTCATCCTCACTGTCAGCGAATACAGGAATCTCTGGCGTCTGCTCCACTTTCTGTCTCTTCTGAGGAGGCGCGTCCCTCTCTCTGGTCTCTCTCAGAAACAGGCTTATGTCATCCGCTTCGGCCTCCCCTTCATCCTCTCCTTCATCCACCCCTTCATCCTTTTCATCTTCCTCACTGGACCCGCTGTCCTGGTCCTGGTCATCACCGAAGACCACCCTCCTCCTGTTCCGGCCAGTCAGAGGGTCCAAAACGGTCTCCTCCTGGAACCTACACCACATGTATGTTTTCAGTCAGAGCAATACACAGGCAAGGCCAGTCTATTTGTAGACCACGACACATACATGAGGTCATTTAAGGTGCTTTACAGAAGAAGGACGTGGATATAAACAGGGAATCATAAGTGAGAGTGCAGATCAAATACAAGACACAGAACTGCAGTACTCATGGACAAAAAAAGTAAAGAGACTATATTGAAATGACTACAGAAAGTAGAAAATAAACTGGCATACACTACACCGAAATTGGCCCTGTACTTTTTCCTGGTTGTGGAAGTTAATTTTGTACTTTTTAAATTAAATTTGTGAAAAGACACTGTATCCAATTATAAAGCTTTATAATTGTTCGCTCAAGAATCAGGCTTACTTGAACTTAACAAAACTTTACATAAAATACAGTATATAAAGTAAACAAACAATCTGGGCTTGGGCCTTTACACTAAGATAATAACAATGAGTGAGTCTCACCGGCCCTGATCTTCCAAGTCCTCAGGGTTGAGAGTGGCCGAACCACTGAATAGAGACACTTTACTGGCGGCCATCTTGGCATCTAAAGTGGCATGTGTGTCGAGGAGGGACTGGACAAGCTCTGTTGTGGGACGCACCTCCTCCTGCAGATGTCAAAAAGTAGGAATGATGAAATGCAGCATTATAATCTCCCTGGCTATAGGACAGTATGTCAGGCATTGGTTCCTATACACTACAATAACCTTTTTGTTTTAATTTGGAGCAAATATTTGTAGATAGGGGTGTTGGTCACAGTCTAAGGTATATATTCATAATTTTAAATGTCAAAAATATTCTCTCTGGTGTCTGTCATTCACAATATAGTCTATGTATGTAATTTAAGCTCCTTAAAAAATATTACTGGATTTTGTTTTGTTTGTTTTTTTATGGAGTTTAACCTCTGCCCAAAGTGCTGCTGCAGCTTAGAAGAATTAGAAGAACACGGTACATGGTTTATCTGGGGTTCATAGAGGCTTTTCTAGACTGCATTT
>OMNZ01109130.1:0-10472 GCA_900303255.1 Lesueurigobius sanzi | reverse complement strand
CAATTCAGACACATGTGATATCATATTCAGAAAATTGTGTTAAAAGAAGACTCCAAAAACACAAAATCAGAATCAAACCAAGGCCAAAACATTTAATAAATGAGGAAAGTTATAACTGAAAGTGATCTTCCACACGTTTATAAGCTCCATGCATGTTTGGTTTCAGAGAGTGTTGGCAAAAAATAAAAAAAATCTCAGTCAGATGGAAGACTTAAGTGAATTTGCGATATTTTTTGGCTTCTTGCGATATGGATATTGCATCACCTAATATCACGATACGATATTTTTTACATGCTCTTCAGAAATAGCCACTTTCTTCAGAGGGAGAAATCTACAACTCCAAACCGCTCTTATACAAGCACATGCACATCGCCTCAGTCACGGGCATACCCACTCGTCTTCATTCACAAATTTAATTCCTCTATCGTTCTGCCTCGCAAGAAAGAGACTAACGATCATCCTCCCTGTCTGTCCGCTCCTCTGATCCTCTCCCACAGTCACCCTCAAACACAGT
Source organism: Lesueurigobius sanzi (assembly GCA_900303255.1). Taxonomy (NCBI): domain Eukaryota; kingdom Metazoa; phylum Chordata; class Actinopteri; order Gobiiformes; family Gobiidae; genus Lesueurigobius; species Lesueurigobius sanzi. Next base: position 9,958 of record OMNZ01109130.1, on the reverse strand, counting down.
GCGCACAGCAAACTACTACACCATTACACTATACTCCTGCAGGTCTCTAGTCAGTAGTGCCAAGGACCAGTCAAGTCCACATCCTCTAGCCTGAACCTTAAATGTGCACTATGTACTTTTTTTGTGAAAAAAAAATTAAAAAAACCCTTGATATTAGCTCATATTTGACTGCTCCGGGATCAACAGCTTTTAGGATTTCTGGTAGGTTTTTGGTACAAAAACCTTAAAACAATAATAAAAACACATTTCCCCCACATAAATACTAGGTACCTAGTGCACCTATAAGTTGACTCACAAGTCACTGCATACCCCTCAGATCTCACAAGCTCAACTCAAGTCCAGAGTAGTGTTGTTCCGATACCATTTTTTCTCATCTCATCCGATACTGATATTTGGACGATATTTGGATACCAAGTACTACTCCGATACCACGGTGTAAATAAAAACACTAGTAAAAGTCTGTAAAAAGACGGCAAAGCCCATTGCACATTGTGGTATCGGATAGGTTTTGGTTCAGGTACTCGCTGATGCTGATACCTGAAAAATCTGTTGTTTTCAGCATGAAATCCGATAGAAGTATCGGTATCGGAACATCCCTAATCCAGAGTCCTCATTTTGCTGTCGAAATCGTGGAAATAACTTGGAAAATGAGTGAGTCTGACTCCAGGACTTGAGCACTCGATCTCTAATGCATATCTTACATAAACACTGCAGATGAATTTCTCTGTCTACTTATGGTGTTTTTAAACATTGACTTCATAAACATTTCGGTCTGTAGTCAATTCCATTCATTGCCTATGGTACAGAAAGTGCAGCTTGAAGCCTCTAGAGTGTAGATGGGAAATGAACAGTTTCTGTATCAGACTTCAACATAATAGCATAGGAATAAATGGAGGGTTCGAATACTTCCTAAAGCCATAGAAATCTTTACATTCGTGTCACCATATTTGAAAAGGCATACATGAAGTGGAATGAGCCAATCTTAATATGTCCTAATAATCACCCTATATCCACACAATGGAGTCTGTCCGCTCGCCGTGAAGTGTCCGGGTCCTTATCAGCAGCGGCAGATGGAGAGCGTCCAAGTGAGCGCGTCCGTCTGCCTCCATGTATGTCACCCGTAAGAGGATGAAGTTGGCTCGCATCTCAAAGACAACCCAGCCGTAGAAACACACACGTACGCAAACACACATACACATTTGCGCGCTTTCAATGTCCTTTTGTGGTCTCAACACCCGTCTATCTTGTCCTATTTTCCTAGACGCACACTCCTACACATTCCAGTATGTAGTATTGCAGCTGGACAAAATATACCCATCCAATCTCTCCATCAGGAGAAAGCCATGTGGGAGACGATTCTTTCCCCGCAACAAGAGGAACTCGCGAAGCCCTTACAAGCAGGTGCTTACAATGCCGAGTAATTTGTAGGCTCTTAGGATGGGAGCCAGTTCCTTCGCGAGGGTCGGATTCTCCCGAAAATTCATAACCGGTTCAGTAAACACCATTGTTGCCCTTTCACCCACATATTTCTCACCTGCCATGATTTAAAGCTAAACCAACGCTGGTGACATAAATCCGCCAAAACGCATCTATCCTGCCTGCTTTATGGCTCGCCTGGTTGTTCCCACTTCATGGCCTTCAAATGGAAAGAGTGATGACGATATCAGCGCACTCTCGGGCAACAGGCTGCGGATCATTCTTGGGAGGATTTATGTGACGGCCGTAAGGAGCAGACTATATTGAGAGGTGGACGTGAGGAGAGAGAGATTTGCCGCGGTTTGTGTTTGATCTTTATAATCTAACCTATCAAAGCAAGGGGTTACCGGCACATCAGCGGCAGATTGTATCTCTTGTCGAGCTATGGGGTGCTGAGGCCCCCCTATGCTTCTGTCTGCTGTGTCTGCAAACATCCCCGGTGATAGCTTTTCAAGGCACCAGCGGGTTTATAGAGATGCTACGAGTCCATAAGCAGCAGTGTGGATCATTGCCTTCAGTACATTTGGGCGTAAACAAGCAAACAAGGCGTGCTGAGAATTCGAAGCTTTGCTAAGTGGGTTATCCAGATGATGGCATGGTGATGATTGGATAGAGATTAAAGACACTTTCAACAGTTTAGAAGCATGCATAAAATCCCCCAAAAGAGGTCAGAGGTTTATATTTAGTTAAAATATTTTTTAGTTATGGGAAATGACAAAATCATTTGAGTTATTGTAGATTTAGATTTAGATTTTATTTAACAACAAAAGATTAAGAATTTACCATAAGCATATACTACTGCTCAAGTTTGGGGTCACTTTTCTTTATTTTTAAAGTCTATTTACATTGTAGATTCTAACTGAAGGCATTCAATTTATCCATGAACACATATGGAATTATATTTTAAACGAAAAAGACCGTTTGCTTTGATTACTGCCGTTCACACTTTTGGGATTTTCTCAATGAGCTTCACAATGTAGTCACAGAAATGGTTTTCAGTTCACAGACTGTTCAAAACCATTTCAGGTCATGACCTAATGAAGCTCACTGAGAAAATGCCAAAAGAAAAAAGAACAAAAAAAGTAGAAAAAGAGTGGCTATTTAGAGCTATTTTCAACTTTTTCCCAATTCCATGTGTTAATTCATACTTTAATGTCTTCAATGAGGATCATACAATGTAAATAGTCTTGAGAACAAAATAAAAAGTCACCCCAAACTTTTGAGTGATCCAAAGTGTGGGAAAAGTACTGAAATAGAGTCAATTTATTTTTAAAAATTTCCACTCGAGAAAACCTCCAGACCCTCCTTTTAAGTCCATGATGTACGAAATAGTATAAAGTGGTCCTTCAGTTTTGATCCTTCATGGGCAGGTTCAGCCCTCGATCTATTGACTGAGAAAAAATCATCCCGTCTCCATACAAACTTGCTTGCCCCTGCAATATAAGCTATTTATTGCCAGTAGAAGCAGTAAAAAGCAGTGGCACAATCACATCCATCATTATACTTCTAATATGAGCATTTTTGTACAGTAGTTTTTCTCCCGTGCATGTATCGCATTGTATTCTTTCACCTCTGTTTCATAAATGCTATAGTTCCAGCCCTGAGGCCCTTGAGATGGATGTTTCCACTGTAATAAGCGCGGCTGATTAATCTTAAACTCTCTCCATCTCTAATTATTGCTTTGTGCATGAGGCCTTTGTTATTCCACATCTACAGTAATGCCGTGAATGATGCTTGTACATTTGCCTGACATATCAGTTACTGCCACAGGTGCAGCCGGTAATGAGCTACATATTACACATTCACTCTCACAATTGCAATGATTTCATATTATTGTGGGAAAGACCCTCTCGTTTATACAGTATGCAAATGGAGGCCCTTATCCCCGTCTCGTCACAGATTTAGAGAGGAAACTTAAAAATGGTAATTGTCTGGTTGGGGCTCCGTTTATGGCCCACTTGAAGGAGGCCCTGCAGACTCAGCCGAAGCACAGAGCACTGAGGTCATCGGTATTAGGATGAAGTGTTCCTTCCTGTCAGGAGACCTCTCGCAAACCGGGGAAGGGAAACTGGGCAATTCTGTTTGAATCGCGCGCACATGTAAATGTGAAAGCAAAGCCAGAAAATGTCACTATTAAAATATGAAGCCGAGTGTTGTGTTGGATTGGAAATGTCACGTATGTTCCCATTAGGCATACAGTGTTGTTCAAATGGCCTTTGGAATTTGTACATATTCATTTGTAATAGGATATATTGTGTCAGTGTGTAGACTTTGAACAGTCCAGCTTCCTCATTATCTCAGATCAAGTCCTTCAAAGCACAGGTTTTTAATAGTCACTTCTCTTTTTCTGGAAGCCGCTCATTTACTTTAGATTACTTTTAATAGCGGTCTGTTGTGTATAATACATTCATATTTGTCTCCACAGATTTAGAGACGGCTCTAATGAGCTCTCATAAGGTCTGCTTCCGGAGCCCTTGGCCTGATCCAGTTGGCTGCAGCAGCTCGTACTAGATCCAGACTATATAAGGCATGAAGACTTCCCTAGACGTGAAGACATGCCATTCTTCCCTTTGACAGATATTATTCACTGGGGAATGGTAGTGAACATCCTCAGACACTGTAGGCCTCTGTTTCAAATGTGTGAAAAATGATAATGATCGAAACGTGTTTTTGGGGGCAGCGTGAAAACTTTGAACAAGCGCATAATATATTCAACGAGGTCCCATTATACAAAAAGAAGAACGTGTATTTTCATCGTCTCAGTCTCGTAGAGTCAAGGGTGTGTTCTTTCTGCCCTATTTTAGGCTTTCTGTGACCCGTGTGGTTGTGTTTTGTCCTCACAGTGAGCATGCTGCAGCCGACGCAGGTGAAGAGCTTATCCCCAGCAGACTGCATGTACACCACACGGCACGGTGCGGCTGAAAGGTGACCTCCAGACTCACTCCCCACTGCATTTGGTGAGTACACAATCCCACTCATCATGCCAGGCACCAGAGCCCCTCCCCACACAAACACACATGTTACACTCTACATATTGATAATGACAAAGTGCAATCTATAGTCAAAGCCTTTTTTTTTTTGAGTCACCTTATATCATTTAGCTACTGTGGGACTTACTGCACGCCCTATGAATAGTGGTGAGACATTTTATGGGTTCAATGGCAAAAAGGCTTTGTCTTTGTGTTGCTGTACTTTGCAGATGATATGAGTGATGCTAAATTTGAGTCAATTTGATGAAAAGGAAGGGAAAGGCCCCATACCTGTTTGTTTTTTTCACTTTAATTGCGTTCCTTGTTAAGATTAAATTGTAAGTGGCGCCCAACACCATTTCCAACTTTCCTAAAACATTTCCTATCTCCCAATTCTTCACACTGAGTTCCACAACTTTCACGGTCACTTTTACAATAATGTGAACTGTCTGCTAGTTCTTGGAAGAATAAAAAAGCTTGATAATTAGATGCAAAGTGCCTTTTCACATTTACTGGAGAAAACCAAACCAATTTCATTCCACTACTAGTAAGGCACAGGGCCTTAAAAATACCTCTACACAAGGAGAAACTTACCAGCTCATCTGTTTTTGCTTTAGAGCTTTTCTTTTATTATCAGAGCTGTCAATGAGTTCGTACGGACTTTCGGGGGCGTTCAGATTTTGAGGCCCCCCTTGCCATTACTTGTCTTCACTGTGATACTGTTTACATGACTGTATATTATGTGAATCAAAATGGTTATTGTAATGTGTCAAATGTGGCCTCCTCCTCGACTCCGTCCTCATGTTTGTTTAATGATATCGCAGCTCAAAACATAGCATTTGTAAAACGGTTTCTCGAAGTGCTTGAGCAATCACGCAAACACAACCTCGTCAAAGGAAGTTTTGAGCGAGCGCTTGTAACAATATGCACGCGTCTAATGTCAAGGAGTTGCCTCGGGGGTTAACTTGTTATTCACGCAGTTACTTTCATTTATTTATGCAAATGTACATATAAGGGAGTGAACTCCTCGTATGCGATCGGTCCATCTGCTCGCTAATACATGTGGAATTTCAATTATATTCAGACAATGCAAACAAGACAACAACTCCGTGTCCCTAAATGGTAATGCGCTATCAGACCATGTCCTCTACTGTGATCCTAATCATGGTAATGTTTATTAATGTGCGGCGTAATTACCCAACTCAGAGGAGAAGCAGATAGTGGGAAAATGCCAGGAAGTGTAAGCAGAAGCCAAGCGCATAGGTAGACGAGATGTGTGAACATAAAACAGTCAGCAGTCAAAGATGTCATCGGGGCCAAAGCATTAGCATGACAGGAGGGGGGAGACCCTGTTCCTAAGCAACAGCAATGGATAGTCGTGTACGTTCGATCCGTAATTGGGATCTGAGTTGAGGGGGCTAATTATCATTTATGCTTCCTGGTAATTGCGGGAATTTGGCATAATTTTCAAGTTTGTCCAGGTGTAACTACATGGTTGCATGTGTTGATTAAATACTTCAACTAAATCCCAGACACAATTTTTACTTTAAAACAGGGTTTGGTCATAGCCCTTTTCTTTATTTTCAACACTGTTTACAGTTGTGGCCAAAAGTTTACATGCCCTTTTAATCTTTTGGTCATTTTTCAAAGAATATGTATGATAACACAAACATCTTTTTTTGGTTAGTGGTTGTGCGAAGCCATTTATTGCCAAAGAACTGAGTTTACTCCTTTGAAATCATAATGAAACAGAAACTACTACAAATGTTCATGATCTAATGTTCACATGAACCTTCGACATCTGCCAGGAAAATTGTTCAGGAGCAAAGAAAAACTCACTTCAGCTGAAACACAGGACTCTCTGACAAAATTGGACGTGACGGAGTGGTGAACCTCAGTTAGGCCCAGTCCCATTTCTCTCACTTGCTCTGAGGACATTTACCACGAGTTCACTCCGCATTAAAGTTCCCTCAATAAGGGAAGTGCAAGTGAAGATTTCCCCCTAAGAAATGGCACACCACTAGCATGCGAATTAGCGTAGCAAACGTGTTCCTCACGTCACGCCCAACATCAACATGTCTGATTTCAGCAACAGTCCAGTAGATGGCGGTATTACACATTGCCTGTAAACTGCAATGACACCAGACCAGAAGAAGTACTATTTTCATTAATGTTTGAAATGTATTTACGAACGTTGTCAAATAGCGATTTTCAAACTATAACCTAACAGTCCATTGCATAAACATCTAACTAATATATTCCAACACATTTCAGTTTTTTTACAGGCTTATTTGCGAATATATACTTGTCTTGTAATAATTGTTGTTTCCACCGGTAGCCGCTATCTTGTTACAGAAAATTGCCGCTGGCTGAGTTTGCAAAGCATTATGGGATACTCCCTTGGCCGCAAGTTTGGTCCGGAGCTGACTTGCTGCCGAGGGACTTTTTTAGGGAGGGATAGGCACTTCCCCTTGCTCCCTAAAGTATTGGGACACCTTACCCTCTCACGTGCACGAGCAAAATCTAGGGGAACATATGGAAACTTATGGCCACAACTGTACATTGTATGGTTCTCATTGAAGGTGTTAAACTATGAATAAACACATGTTATGTGAAATAAAAGATGAAGTAACTGAAATAATATTTTAAATTCTTTTTTAAACAGAAATTGTGACTAGCCTGGGCAGCTTAAGTGTGATTGTTCACAAACTGGCATATGCTAAACGTTAAAGCCCCTGATGGTGCAGTATTCTCAATAATAAATACAACAAACAAATACTTTTCTCTACCTGACTTACTTTCTATTCTTACCTAATATTCTAGCTGGCTGCATACATGGTTCCTTCTAGTCTCAATGTTTTTTTTTACGACACACGTCATTTGGCCTTGTGGTAACATAAAGCCACAGATATTGCGGCGTATTTAGATGCACAGTTGTGTCCAGTGAAGGAGCTCTTCTTAATGCAGAGATAAACCACTTGTGTCATCTCATTTCTTCAAATGTGATTACCTGTCTGGGCCAATGCATGCAGTCTCCCTCACCTGATTCACTTACATGGAGAGTGCTTGTTCTGACGGACAATGTTTAGACGGAGTGAGACGAAATGCCAGATTTTTACATATTTGAGCATTTGAATTTGGGACAAGCATTAGGTTGCGTTCATGCTGCAGAATTCTATTTCACTAAATGGCACATACATACTGTACACACACATAAAGTAAATAAATAAATATATTTTTTCTGATTACTATTTATAGGTATGTGTTTGAGTCAAATAAACATTTTAGTTTCGATGCCTCATTAAGTAGAATTAGGTGTGCTTGTGTTGGAATTCAACAGACACTAGATGTAGAGATGCTGATTTCTGAAAAAATGGAAGTGGTCTCTTAATTTTTTCCAGAGCTGTATATAAAAAAGGAATGCTAAAACAACTAAATGGGAGGGAAATAGTTTTTGAAAGAAATTTGAAAGGCATTGGATCATTTATTGATAGTGATTGGATTCACAAACATCACGCACATGTTTTTGAATATTCTCACCACTTTTGAACACTTTTATGAGAACATAATTAGACCTTAGTCCATATGTGCTGACAGAGAAGCCTTTGAACTGTGTGGCAGTTTTGTTTCATATGGATTGGCCCAAGAATTACAGAGAAATTAGAAAGAAACTAAGACAAGACATCTGCATTTTGACAGTTACTGTAGTTGGTTACCAGCACATAATTTTCAGCCTCCCTCCACCTCAATTTGATACTATAGGACAGGGGTAGGCAACGTCAGGCCTCGGGGGCAAAATCTGGCCCTCCAGCATGTATGCTCTGGCCCTTAAGATGGTTTGAGAAATATGACTCCATTAAAATACTCAAAAAATACAGCAAATATGGCCGATTCCTTTAAGGTTTTCCAAGGGGAGGACTTCAGACCCCCCTGTTTGGCAAACATGTCAAACAATACTACCATTTTTATAAAAAATAATACTGTTGAAATGAGGAAGCTCGGCCCCTGTCTTGTGATTAGAAAGAATATTGGCCCCTGATACAGCGAACTTGCCTACCCCTGCTATAGGATCTTTAGAATGCTGTGATACTGTTTATGTATACAGGAGAACAGCTGTATCATGTACTTATATGCTCTATGCAAGCCTCCAAAATGGAAAGAGAGTCATCTGGAATGACCTAAATTCAGTTTATCAATGTCTAATCTATACGGTATCACAGTGGTGGCTAAGACAAATTGAGATAATCAAAAATCTCAATAAAATCAAGTCATTTTTGTTTCTGAACTGTAATCTTGTGTCTTGTCTAATCTGTGTTGCCGCAGTACTTTCTGCATGATGCTTGTGCGTATCCCGGTGATTACAGAGGCAAGTCTGCACTTCCAAAAATATGAATCATCTAAGACAACACCAGACTGAGGCTTTTGTTGGAGCTGTCTTCCCTGAGCACCCCCCAACACCCATTTTTTGTGAGGGTAAACCGACTGCAGTCAGCATGGTCTAATTGGCGTATTAACATAAACTGTATGAGCCTGTGTCTGACTGATCCATTCATGATTAAAAGTTAGGCTGGCGGTGATATAGAAATACACAATTTCAGATTAATGCCAAGGAAGATGGACCATCAAGGGGACAGGCCGATGACACTTAATGCCATTGGTTTTTGCTTAGTCCTTTTGTTGATGTCTGCTCAGGCATTAGTCTCATAAGGCAAGGCAACTTTATTTGTTAAGCATAGACAAATAAAGACATAACAGAGACCATAGATACACAATTTAAAACATAATTATATAGCAAAACAACCGTAATACATTTAAAATATTGAACTTTAAGACTGAAAAGCATAGTTAAATAATAAAGTTTTCAGTCTGACTTTAAAAGTTGGAATAGATGGTGCAAGTTTTAGTTCGTCTGGCTTTAGAGTTTTTCTGCGTAGTGGCTGAATGCACTTTCTCCAAGTTTACTCCTGACCCTGGGCACAACTAGTAACTGTGATCCTGCAGATCTCAGGCTTTCTGCCGGGGATGTATGGGATCAGTAAGTCAGACAGATAGTCTGGTCCAGTTCCATGCAGGCATTTATATATTAGTAATAGAACTTCAAAATCTATCCTTTGCACACCAGGGAGTCAATGGAGTTGTTTTAAAACAGGAGTGATGTGATTATATCTTTTTGTTTTGCTGTTTTGTCTAATGTGTTGCTGTGATTGCTATAGCTGCCTTTTGACAGACTTACTGTATGGTCCAAACCAATATGCTCCGGCCACAAACTCAAAACACACAATATATGAACTTCACAAAGGCAGGTGTGGAATCAAGAGTGCTAACCACCATTGTGTATCCATTAAAGTGAAGGGAAGTTTGCAAAATGAGGACATTTTAAAAGTAAACGACCTGCCCCTCCCCTCCTGATTGGACCGGAAAGCCCTTCCTCAGACCAGAAACATTGAAAAAGATGGTCAATTATATGTTTGTGTAGGTTCTCAGTCGTACAGGAGTTGTCCATCGTAGGCAAA
>OMNZ01109127.1:31978-44846 GCA_900303255.1 Lesueurigobius sanzi | reverse complement strand
AAGAAGAAAATAAACATCATAAATAGTAACTACAGCTAATTATTGACTTTTAACCAACTGTTTATCTCTGTAACAATAAATAATTGAAAAGTTATTGAGGTTTCGATTTAAAATAGTCTAGGCAGAATCCCATTATAATAAATAGGGCACAATTTCGCACATTTGGCCCAAAACATTCAAATTTGTAATTTGTAATTGAAAATGTTGGATCCTATTTATATATTTGGTCATAAAATACAGTTTTTCCCTGAAAAAAAATACACTTTTTAAAAAATAGATTAAAATAAACAAGGATTGTCTCTAAAAGTGGCTAGGGCTTGGGCTTAAGAGGTTAAAGTTTCAAATAATGCAAAATGTTATTCTAAGGCTCAAAAGGTACCAAGGTAAAACAAAACACCCATTAAAACGAGTACCAGACTGGAGTGAACTTGTGCTGCATGATTGGGTTCTGGTAGTTTGCACTCTTCATAGGGATCTACACAGGAGGCATAGGCCATGACATGTGCAATGTAATGTTGCTCTTGGACTCCATGAAAAAGATGGGACATGGGGCCTTTGGCAAAGATGGCCACATCATCAATGCCATGGGTTTCTGAGTCCCGAGGTACGGGGGCCTGCTGCCGGTAGTCTTTATCATCTGTCATGAAAATATAGCATAATATGTTCATGAACAGTATTACATTCTGACAAAGTTGTGCCTTTTATTATGCAGTACCAGGGTTTACCACAAGAGGGATCTCTTGACTATTTCATTGTCACGTGCACTTACTTATTGAAACGCTTGCATTTACATCTGGTCGAGATCCATCTGGTCCAATTTGATATCCAGGCCCGTTTCCATACACAGCCATAGTGAAGTGCTTATTGTCATCTGCTAATGAGCGAGACACTCCTGTTCCATGGAACAAATGTACATTTAGTTGTGTTGAAATTTAGATACTAAATCTGTGATTGTTTTAAAGGTTTACCCAGCACTGGGTTCCCCCTGGCAGAATGCCCACCAAAGGCGAATACATGGGAGTGATCTGCAGTGGCTATAGTCAAGGTGTCCAGCTCATTGGTGAGTTCAGCTGCTCGGCCAATTGCTTTGTCAAACTCAATTGTCTCATAGAGAGATCGTTTGGCCCTTCCTGCGTGGTGGGCATGATCAATTCGACCCCTTATAAGTAACATACAATGTTATTTTATTTTGACACAGTCAGAGTAATGTAATGAACATCAAATAACATGTTATGACATGAACATGCAAAAGATATACTTATCTTCTACAAAAAGGAAAAATCCCTTGGGGTTCTTGGATAGAATCTTGATCGCTTTCTCCACCATCTCACTAAGAGACGGGTCCATGGATGGATCACGATCCAACTCATAACGGCAGTCCTTAGGCTCAAACAAACCTATTAGCACACAAATATTGGAAAATACTTTAGGTTTTCAACAGATATAGCTTTGGGACCCATCTTCAAGTTATCAACTATTTCAGCTATTTTTCTACATCTATTTTTCAGTTTAACATAATATTTTCTCTCAGGTTTATGTTGATCCAGGCATTACTCATGAGACTGAACGATATCAGAAAGGATCTGTCGACAGTTTTGTAATGATATTTACATAATAAATATAACATTACACATTGCGCTTACCCATTAGGAAGTCTGTGTTTGTAGGATTAACCTTATCAAACTCGGCTTTGTTCCACACATATTTAGCCCTCTGTAAAATTGCAAAACTGACATTACTCAGAACTGGAGCAGTAATTAAATTAGTTATTTTTAAGCAGGTTATGAATTTATTATTTATGTTATTATACTGTTCCTTTACCTTTTTATTCTTAAGCCAATCCACTACCAGATTCTGTCCATCATTTCTGTCTCCCGTATCTGTTGGATACTCAGGGTCTTGTGTATCGTTGGGAAACATGTACTGACGTCCTCCGCCAAGGATCACCTGCAGTAACCACAGCACATTATATATATCTGTAGTGTACACATGTGATTTGTTGTTTGTGTATTGGCTAATTACATTTATTTCTGTGTTGTACACCAGCTGGTAAGCTACATCTCGACAGCCATTTTGAATCGCCTCGGAGGTCAGGTCAGAATCGGAGTACCAGTCTCTGTCAGCAGTGTGAGCATAGGCTGCCCCAGGAGAGGCGTGCTGGACGCGAGTGGTGGTGACTATTCCCACTGATTTCCCTAAAGCACAGAGCAGTGAGGACATCGTTTAAATAAGTAAGTGAACTTTATTTGTATAGCGCTTTTCACAGACACAATGTCACAAAATGCTTCACCGTAGTAAAAACAGTTGTGGGTAAACTACTTAATTTCATTAGTTGAGTAAAAGTGCAGATACTACTGGTGAAATATTACTCCAATGAACGTGAAAGTTGCCCAGTGAAAAATACTACTCAATTAAAGTACAGATCCTCAAAAACTCTACTTAAGTACAGTACTTAAGTAAATTTACTTTGTTACTGCCCACCACTGAGTAAAACATATTAAAAGAACATACAGTATCTAAAAATACAAGATTGTAAAATCACAGGCAACGCAGAGACGGTAGGACTAGAATGCCTTCCCAAACAAATAGGTTTTTAGGTGCTTTTTGAAGGCATCTACTGAGTGCAGAGAGTCGAGAGAAAGTTTGTTCCAAAGTCGGGGGTCTACGGCATTGAAAGATCAGTGTCCCCCGAGTTCTAAAGAAGGTTCGTGGAACCATCCACAAGTGCTGCTCAGACGACCTCAGGCTCCAGGGTTGAGCTTTAGAGCTTCAGTAAATCAGCAATGTAGGAAGGAGCCAGACCATGTAGGGCTCGAAAGTTTAGCACCAAGATTTTAAATTCAACACGATACACAACAGGGAGCCAAGTGTAAGGATTGATTTCAACACTGGTGTAATGCCTCCTGTTGGTCCTGGTCTATAGTCTTGGGGCTGAGTTTTGGACTGACTGGTGACAGGCAGCTCTTTCTTATTCAAACATATAAAGAGACTGTTGCAGTAATCCAACTGTGAAGGTACAAATGCATGAACGTTCATTTCACGCTCTTCTTTAGACACCACAGAACTGAGCTTAGCAATTTTGCGCAGGTGCAATTAGCGGTTCTTGACCAACTGCTTACAATGGTGTTCTAGTGACATACTCTCATCAAAGATCACCCCAAGATTCCTGAGTTTCGCTTTAGCCGCTCAAATCACCTTAGTGCTGTTAAACAGTGTGGTTGGCACTATCTGGGGCAATAACTGCTGTCAATTAACCACTGATTCACTTGTGTCAGGCAGTTGGTTTAGGAGTTCAGTTTGTGGACCTCAGAGGTTTTAAAAGAGCAGTATAACTGGAGGTCCTCAGTGAATAAATGATAGGAAACGTCACTGAACTGCTGGATAATCCGACCGAAAGGAAGAACATACAACAAAAAGAGGAGGGGACCCAGAACAGAACTGACTTAAAAGTATCATGGATATTATGTGACTCCAGGAATTATGTAATTTGAGAGTAGGGCTGGGTATCAATTTGAATTTCCCAAATCGATTTGATTTGATTCACAAGGGCCTGATTCAATTCGATTCACGATTCACAATTTTACTTGGATATGGTAGAGATTCTCAGAAGAACTAATGCACTTTTTAAATTATTATTCCACTAATATATGCTTCTATAAACATAAAAGGCTATAAACCTGACCTTCTATGTGCCTTCTGTGTTTATTCTCCATATTTTTGCACCTTTTAGAAAACAAAAATATATATTTTTTGCACCAAATGTTACACCATCGATGTGCTCATTTTTGCACAAATGTAACTCCATATTTTTTCCCTCCAGGTTCTATCTAAACCGAGGCAAAAAAAAAAAAGAAGTTTTTACCGAGTACCGTTTTGAATCCCTTGGCGATTGTGTAAAGAGCACAGTCAGCAGTTTTATAAAATGCTAACTCAGCCTTTTGGACACAAATTTTCAACGCAACATTACCACTCCCCAGAGGTCTAGAAGAACATGGCTGAGCTCATTTTAAAGCCTGAACTCTCCTCTTTCAAATGCAGGAGATATTTGCTAAAGTCGTCAGTGACTTTAGCGATAAAAGGTTCGATTTTCATTTTTTTCAATCGAAAAAGGAAAATCGATTCAAAACGATTAATAATTTTTTTAAACCCAGCTCTAATCAACCTTCAACACTGCAGTGAGTGGCAAATCAATGAACAACAAACAAGTTGCCACTCATTTTGTTGCTTCTGCCGGGACGGAATGCTTACTGCCATGCTGTTGCTATTTTATGTCATCACTCCATACACAGAGGCTCAGGTAATTGCTATAATACTTACCAGCTTTCTTGGAGCGCTGTAGAATAGATGTAACTTCATTTCCATATGAAGCGCTACAGTTGCTTCTCGGGGTTGCAGCTGTGACTCCCAGGGTCCCATAGTTGGCCTTTATACCGCATAAGAAAGCTGTGGCGGTGCCAGCACTATCTGGCATCTGCTGGTCTACATTATATGTCTGTTCCAACGACACAGTCAAATTTGTTTTAAATATTCACTTCAATATATATAATACAAGCAGGGCATGACATTAACACCCAACCCACCAAAATGCTGTGGTGAAAACTGCCTATTCTCCTTGATGAGCCAGAGCCAGCCACACTTGAGCTAAATCATGTTTATTGTAGTCTACTCAATACTCAACACCTCTCAACACCTCTCAACACCTCTACTTCCCCGTAAAGTTTAGATTCTGTGCCTGAGTTTAGATTACCCCATCCTTTATTTTTTTCCATAGTTTATTATTTATCTTTATTACAAGTTTATGTTTCATGTTGCACTAGTACACCAAAGACAATTCCTAGTCCTAGTCTGTGAAACCTTCATTGACAATGGCAATAAACTCTATTCTGATTCTGATTCTAAGCTGCACTTATAATTAGAAATTAACTTTCATGCATGAAGCTGATCTACCACAAATACTTGAGTACCTGAATACATTGCATTAATAAACACGGTGTTATTTTTAATCTCAATTTTGTCAGATTAACATTCATGTGGTGTATCAGGTTCATGCGTGGGGCCACAGAATTCTACTACAGTAGGGTACTACATTGGAACTACACATTTAATTCAAGCCTAATCAATCTTTCTCCTGTTGGTTTAATTTTTTACTATGTTTTCTCTGTTAATCTATCTTGTTAACAACACATTGAATGCACATTTTAGTTTTGGTGAGTAAAATCAAACTCTAGCCTCAGTGGCCGGTGCCCAAACAAGTTCAAGTCAAGCTCTGAGAACAAGTCATTTTCAGACTGTGGTTAGTTGAGTTAATATGCACTTACCTTAGACAAGGCCAGGTGAGGAAATGTATCCATGACTAAACTGGTCTCTTCCCCCGAGTGCCCAGCCAGCTGTCCTTTGAGAATCCTGGCTGCGGTCACTGTGGGTACACCCATTCCTACACACAGGTGGGCATGCACTTGGCTGTTAGATAATGTTGAGAACAAAAGGGCTGTTGTGCTGCACGGGACCTTACAAGGCTAAGCAGATGTTGACTTCAAAAGAGCAGTGAAAGTGGAATAAGTGCTGAATTATCTTTAAAATGATATCAGCTATAAGCCATATGATATGGTGATATTGTAAACGTTAACAACAAAGCCTAAAGAGTTCTTATCTCCTCTTGGATTCATGCCTATTCCTGCAATTATCTTTCCTTAGGTGTGGTTCTTATGAGGTGAATATCTGTTACTGATCAATCCCAAATAATGCGAACCACATTGTAGAATCCACGATGGTGATGTTGGAAGAGTGTCCAGTGTGTATGTGCACCAGCCATACCAGCTAAACTGTAGGGGCGCTTGTTTTTGTAATGTTTGAGTAATTGGGTGGGCAATATAATAAATAGGGGTGGGCAATATAAAGAAAAAGTAACATCTTGATATTTTAGGGGACTTTCTTGATAACGATAAGCAAGTGATATACTTTTGCCAATTTAGATTGCTGTGTCGTCAAAAAGGTACAGTAATTGTCATGAATAAACCACAAAAGTCAAAAGTCCCGAAAACAAAACAATAAACACTATTTTACCATATTTTAAAAGATTACACATCAAGCAGACATTTGTGTAGCTTTTTGTTGATTTCTTGACATTGGAGTCATACTCGATATTGTAAATCTTCCAAACAACAATTTTTATATTATCTTGTAGATTATATATTGCCCACCACTCGTGTGTTACCTGTGGTGATGAGAAGAGTCAGACACTTACCGTCCCCCAGGAAGAGGATGACGTTTTTGGCCTTGTGTAGATTTGGCTGGTTGTTGAGGGCAGTGTGGAGGGCCTGTCTAGCCTTATTGTTCCAATAGCTGGCGTGCAGTTCCTCCTCTGTAAGAGAAGTAAAAAATATAGTCTGGCATTTGAATAAAAATAGTTAATTTAGCTCTGTACATGATGTAGCACATGATGTAGATCTACATACCGGAATAGCACTTGCCCCATTCCACCAGAGTAAATGTGAGTAATCCAATGAAAATGAATACCGGCTTGAAGGCCATGGTGTTGACTGCATGAGATTAAAAAACATTTGAACCGAATGCTCTTGCTCACACTTTATATAGCAACAGGTGAAGGGTAAAGGGCAGTTGGGAGCAGTTCCTCAACGTGAGATGGAGAATGGTTACATACACAAGGCTAAAGGGTGAGACTGAGCAACCCAAGAGTTAAGGTCAAAGGAAGAGTTTACTCTCATTCAACAAGTATGGATTAATTTGAAGGAATTACTTAATATTTCATGATCATAATAGTCATAATAAATCATTGAACAACACATATTTTTATTCAATAAAGAACCTTTATCAGAGAATTTTGTTAAAACATATATATTTCTTTCCCAAAAATACATATTCAAGTAAAAATACCAAATAGTTTATGCTAACAAAGATCTTCACAGATCTGAACAATCTCAAACTATCTGGAGAAATTGAGGTCATTATATCTTTCAAACTTCCACGCTACATGTTTACAAACATTGCATGTCCTAGAAAAGTTGTACAAGCATTCCTTAGGTCTTTCATTCTTTAAAGGGAGCAGTCAAGTTATTATTTATCAAAAATACTTTGTAGCAATAGCTCCAAATACATTATAAGAAAAAGAAATGCATTCAATATGTGTTTAACTGTCTATGGAGATGCATAGTGCAAGAGTTTTTACTCCGTTGTCTGTGTGTCATCTAAAGAGCCACAGCAGGCTGACGGTGGCTAACAGTCCCTTCAGTTGTGGTTTTGCACTGCTGGCAGAGTTGTGGCCAGGAGCGTGTGGAGGACAGTTCCTATAGGGCTCTAGGCAGGCAGAGTAGGCCATGACGTGAGCCACATAGTTCTGCTCCTGCACCCCATGGAACAGGTGAGCCATTGGGCCTTTGGCGTAGATGGCCACGTCCTCACCACCATGAGTCTCTGCATCCAGAGGCACAGCAGCCTGCTGCATGTACTCCTCATCATCTGAGGAGAGAAGGAAAAAAATACTCACAACAGTCTGTGGTCTGGACTATAATCTGAAGCATATGCTCAGTTTGTGAAATTATTTTCATATCATTTTGTGGTTTATTTTCTTCAGGTGGAACCCTTGTTGATTCAGACTTTAGTGCCTTTATGTTATCTTCACAATCTGTGTAACGTTGTCAGTTTATTTATGCTGTATTCTGACACCTTTCAGATAGAGGTTATGCACATTTTAAATCTAAGTAACATTGCAATGTTGAAGGAATACAGGACATCAATAAAATTGGAGCATATGTCCAACCTTCATCCCCATGTGTATGTTTGCCAAACGTTTTACCACCTGCTAAAGCCATTCACTAAGAATAAAAAGGTTTTTTTGTTTGTTTTATCTATTCCCTCCTAAAATGGGCCATGATGGCAAAAATAATACTATAAATGGTATTTTTATCATACTGACATGTATAACTCAACTGCCAAACTAACAGATTGAAGAAGCATGTGAGGAAGCGACCTGTAACATGGCCAACACCATACTTTGAAAATTACTACTTCTGTGCATGGTGGTGGCTTTGAAGGGATTTCTGCTAATGGCACAGTAAAGCTTTCAAATTGTTTTAAACATAGTGTAGCAGAAGCCAAGTGAAGTTCTTCTTTAATGTTAATGATAAATTGTATGCACTGTCATCTAAAAACTGTATTTAGTAACAACTCATAATTAACACTTATTGGAACACGGTGAATCACAAAGCTTTTCTCAAATTCCCTTCTGCAGGCGCAAATACCAACTATTCCCGTCATGACAATTAGATTTTGTTTTTTTCTAATCTATTTTTATTTTGAAAACAATTTGTTGAACTGTCTCTCACCTTCAGGAAAGAAAAACGATATGGTTAATATGTCCTGTATGCATTGCAGTTCATGGAAAACCCTAATAGTTTGAGGTCAAACCAATAAAACGAATGGAAAGCTCCACCTCTCCAGACGACACTGTGCCCATGGATACAGTCAAGGTGTGAACAACAAATACCTGACCAGAAGTGGCACGTTTCCTTTGCCTGTACCATTTCTTCCTTTTTAATGTTACGTTGTAACTTGTTCCCAGAAAAGCCCAAACTCTGGGGCAGAATTTCCACGTGTAAGCAAACCAGCTCATGCTATGACTAATCCGAATGGTGCAGAACAAGAGGAGGAAGGAGAGGTCCTCGTAGAAGTGTTATAAATGTCTATCAGTGGTTGAAAGAGTAACATAAACCTGGGCTATACGCACAGGCTACTGCATCTGAAACTCATTACTTTGTACTTACAGTAATCCACCATTGTGATGTTCTCTCTGGTTCCGTTTACATGAACGTAGCCCGGGCCATTGGCGTACAGGATGCTGGTGAAAGGCATTTTGTCGTCAGCCTTCTTCGGTGCCAGACCTGTTGCACAATGAAGCATTTCAAATCAACAATACCAATAACAGGACTGAATAAAAAATATTACTACTACTATTTGGTCTGTCTGTACTAATAATACAGGAGTTACTGTAGCATTAGCATTGGTTTTACAACATTATTATGCTCTACTACAAACAATTCTTACTACCTCTACCCAGTTTGCCACAAGGAACAAAGTATTACCTAAATTACATATAATATGGCCTGCAAACAACACCCACTGGTTGTTTTATTAGTTACACTTTGTACCTAATAAAGTAGCTCCTACTGTGGTCCTCTACTACTTAAGCCCATCTTTTGCACTTACTAGATTAGGCCACTTTAGTAGCGGTGGCCTTTCTGCTGTCTCAAACAAGTCAGGCTA
This sequence comes from Lesueurigobius sanzi, assembly GCA_900303255.1. Taxonomy (NCBI): domain Eukaryota; kingdom Metazoa; phylum Chordata; class Actinopteri; order Gobiiformes; family Gobiidae; genus Lesueurigobius; species Lesueurigobius sanzi. The sequence goes on along the minus strand of OMNZ01109127.1, from coordinate 35,567 downwards.
GATTCTCCCACAGACCTGCTCACTGGATCTTTCCTTTACCACACTCTCTTTTACAGCTGGTTGTATAAAATGAATCACCACTTTCTGACCAGTTTGTTTCAGCCTCCCTTCTGATGCTCGCTTTGTTACTTCATGAGCTGAATATGCCATTTTACTGTATGTCATATGTGCGGCTTATACACTACACCGGACTGTGAGTGCGTGTACCGAAGATTGGGTTCCCCCGAGGAGTGTTGCCTCCGAAGGTGAAGACGTGGGAGTGGTCAGCAGTGACTACAGTGAGTGTGTCTGATTCTTGGGTCAGCTCGGCGGCTCTGTTTATGGCTTCGTCAAACACCACGGCTTCTGTTAGGGCCAGCTTGGCGATGCCGTCGTGGTGCCCGTGGTCAATTCTTCCTCGTGTAGACAAGAGACAAGACAAGGCTATTTAGAACGAACATTTTGGAAACAATTGTATGTAAAATATTCATATTATGGCACTTATCTTCAACAAATAAGAAGTATCCTTTAGGGTTTTTGCTGAGGATTGCAATGGCTTTCTCTGTCATCTCTACAATGGAAGGGTCTCGGGTGCTGTTGCGGAAAACCTCGAATCTCATGTCTTTTGGCTCAAACAGACCTGAGAATGTTGACATCAGTGTTATTTTTATCCAACAGGATACTGCTTTAACAAATATTGTAAGAAACATGCACCTAAACAATATGCAAAACTGCAAAAATGCATTTTTCATTCTCTTTTGAACTTCTAATCTTTATTTTATGGATAAATTTAGCATATGACTATTCTTTTCTAATAGTCCTGACTCCTGAATCATATAATTTGTTTGGCTCTTATCTTCTGTACAAATATGAGTAACAGATCTTTTTTTTGTTGCCCATAACCTACAGTATATGACGGCCTGACTACTTGGCAGCTGTAAAGATGAAAGTCAACCTTAGTGTAAACAGATTTAAAACAGTGAAGGTTTCGTAATTTAGATAAGATAATATCTAACACAGCAAATCAGTCACTGTGTAAATGTTATTCATCTGTAACATCTAAACTAACTACACACCCATGAGTCGGTCTGTAGTCCTCACGTCAATCTCATCAAAGTCTTTTCTGTGCCACACATAGCGTGACTTCTTGTTCTTTAAGAGAAGAAGAAAAAAAAACAATAATATAGCATTAGTAATTGTGGGGAAGCTGGGCAAGAGATCAAAACGGGCAGGCAGACTTGACAAAAGAAGAAAGTTTGTGCTGAATCAACTAGAGATCCACTTTCCAATGTCACATGGAAAACCTTTGCTGTGCATAAGGAGTCAATGCAGACACTGTTGTTAGGAGCTTTCGTGTAGCTATGTGCTTGTGGCTTGTAAGACACTGTTTGTTTAATAAAGTCTGTTAAAATCAAGGCTGCCTGCTCTTTCGACCACTGTTGGCTAGCTTCCCCACTGTAATATTGCATTGTAATTGAAAATGTCCAACTATTTATACAATGCAGTATAGTCGTACAGGTTTAGCGTGTAGCCACACATCAATAAGGTTCTTCTTGTCTTTGCGATCCCCTTTGCGTGAGTTCGATGTGGGGTACTCAGGGTCTGCGGTGCCTTTGGGCGTCATGTACATCCTGCCTCCACCCAAAATCACCTGTATTGGAAAACACAAGCAATACACATTATTACCCCTTTTACAAACCAAATTCAACTTATTTTATGGACAAGTATAATTTATGAGCTCATGTTACATACTACAGCAGTCCCTAGATGGGCCTTTAATCTAAAAATATCTAATAAATGTATTAAAACACATCAAAGACAAGACAACAGAAGGTCAGTGATGGCCATATGTCGGCCCTCTGTTTAAAAAGTAGTGTGGCAGTGTAGTTGAGTTTACAGTTCTGAGTGGAACTATTCACTCATTAAGGTCCTGTGGGTTTATACATTAGCTTTATCGAATGACGTTTCCAAAATGTAACATTTTAAAGTGGAGGGATGTGCCTAATGAGTTTCTTATCTAAGAAGTTAACAGCTCCGTTGTGAATCATTTGCTGTGGCTTTACTGTAGTGACTGTGGCCTGTGACCCTGAGGTGATGCAGTAATTCATATGTGAGAAAATCATACTGAAGATAAGAGTTCAAATTTTATGCATCCTTATCTGCTGTGTCCTCCATAACAACAAACTACTACTACAAAGTCATATTTTTTTTATCCCCATCTTATCATTATAGATAGCCACAGTAATCATTATAGATAGCCACATAATTTCTCACATAATACTGTAGTAGAGAATTGTAAACAGCGCAATTTTAAAACATATTAGCGTGAAGTTAATTTCCCACATACATCGATGTCCACATTTGTGACCAGTTGAGTGGCGATGTCCACACAGCCCTGTTGGCGTGCGCTGGAGGGCAGGTCAGAGTCACTGTACCAGCTGCGGCTGACGGAGTGGGCATAGGCGGCTGCAGGGGAGGCATGCTGCACCCGAGTGGTGGTCACTATACCCACCGATTTACCTGGACAGATGCGGACGTAGCGGTAGTTGTCACACTTGCATAGTTAAACTCACTTAAAATAGGTGCGATAGCCAGCAATTCCTCTTTCACGCTGACTTAGGTGATTACAGCTGCTTTGTGCCAGACTGAGAGACACGTGGCATTTATGCAAACAGGTGATACTCGGAGCCATCTGCCATTGTAGACTGTATCATTTTAATTGGAGAGCTTCATTTCAGTAATGTCTGGTTTAGCCATGGTTTAGGCATCATTTAGTCCAATTAAGGTCCTTTCCAGACTTGGTTTAATCCTGGCCTAATCTTGATTTAGTTTTGGTGGTATTTGGGAGGTCAAATGTTTTAGGTGGTGGTGGTCCTGTGAAAATGGTGTGAACCAATGGGGAAATTGTTCTGAATTGGTATTATTCCAACACTTTTGATAGCAGTATATCAGTAAATCTAAAATAATATTCTGGACATTGCCCTGTAATCACTGAAGTAGCTTATCATTTGATTGTTTTATTTCTCATATTAAACTGTACATAATATGAGATAAGGGCAAGACAAGTCGCTGCATCTTTCCATTGAAAGTTATATTGCAGTAAGAGTGTGTGTTTGAGCAGTTGCTACCTTTCGCTTTAGCACGTCGCAGTACGGAGAAGACCTCGTTGCCAAAGGTGGTGTTGCACTCGTAGGCCACAGCCATCGCACTGAGCCCCACTGTCTTAGCGTTGGCCTTGACCCCACAGTGATATGCCGTGGCCGTGCTGGCACTGTCTGCTACCTGTTTGTCCACACTGTAGGTCTAGAATAAGATATTATAGTTAGTCATTCATATGCACATAATTGAATGCTTCATTTAAAATAATAGTCTGGAAGTTATCAAAAATAAGAGAGAAAGAGGGACACTTTTTTTGAAAAATGAACAGATCTAGCTCCTCCCACTCCCTTCCTGATAGGTCGCCTGTTTTCGAATCACAAATGATTGCAAGCCAGCTCAGGGAAAGTTAGTTATTGGTCAGAGCAACAGCCTAGAGGGATTCTGATTAGTTGCTGAGATCAGAGGAGGGACTTTAGAAAAAAAAAAAAAATATATATATATATATACTGTA
>OMNZ01109127.1:1130-15151 GCA_900303255.1 Lesueurigobius sanzi | reverse complement strand
AAATCATAGCGTGAAATGGAGGAGATTAGGGTTCGTTAACTCAAGAAGATTAAAGTGCTTTACTGTACACCTTTCCCTCACGTTAACTTTCTTTTAGCTGCATTTATTTCTATGAACATTATTTAGCTGATTTACCAAACTCGTAAAAGTATTGTAATTAAAACAAAACGAGATCCTGGAAAAGAAATGAACGATTGTTACCATCTAGTGGTCTTAAAGGGGATATTCAGAGAGTAACACCCTCAGGATGCGGTCGTCTCTTTAATGAAACGGTGAATGCTTTGACAAAACGTCACACTGATTATTTGGCTGTTTAATTAAGAGAAGAAGCCTATGGCACATCCTTGTTTAAGTTTCAGCACCACCACAAAAGCATTACCCTTCCACAACTAACCCGTAATACATGCTGTGGAAACGATGGATTCCTATTTGAAATATATATATTTTTTTTTAAGCAGTTTTTCTCTTGACACAGGACTGAGTGTAGTACTGATCATTTTTCATATATTGCACTGATTGCAAAAGTTACAGTACACATTGATTTTCCTAGAAGTCTTTGATGTGTGCTGTTGTGTCATCTCAATCTTCAGGCATCCTTACAGAAATATGTATATTTTAGAGGTATACATTGTGGCGAAACTTGAAGTTAAAAAATACAGTATACAATACTGGCTCTCAAATGTTAATGATCTTATTAGACCAGTCTGTCCTGATTTACTTGGTGAGGTAATTTAGTTGTTTTCTGTTGTAACTTTTAATGGTTTTGAATTTTGGCCCTGGTTAAGTGTTGGGCCAAGTTCAGTACTGTTGCTTAGTCATTAGAAGAGTTTACTTGTACAACTATATCTTAAGTTGATGACCCACCACTAAGTAAAATAACTATCAGTAAACACACTGAGAGAAAACAGATCTAGTCAAGATGTTGGCGGTTTAGGTCCACTGCTCTCAGAGAAACTTTAGGACAGAGTAACTTCATAATTATCCAGATGGTGAAAGGACAAGTCCATTTGAAGGAGAGATTGTGTGGCGGTGTGCAGCCACACTGAGAAAGCCATATGCTGACTGTATAAGAAACAAGCTCTTCTCTTCTCACCAGATCATTGGCTTTTATTGAGCCTGGTGGGCCTTACACAAATGCACAGCTAATGGGACTCCGCTGAGCCATTTAAATGAAAATGAGATATTCAAAGTCATCTTTCTCAGTGTTTGTCTGCAGATTAACGCTGATTTCAGTGTCTTCGAGGCATTGCTCCCAAACTTAGAAGAAATGTGTTTGCAGAATGGCAGTGGAGATGGTTGTGTTATTGTCTCAAAAGCGCTCACATTAAAACTTAAGTAGTAGTTTATGACAAGAGTGGCCTATAAAGTACTTGGCCTCTATTAAGCCTGTGATGATGCTGAAACGGTACAAATGTATGGCTCAATGACACTTCAGAAGAACACACTTCATTTGACCCTGAGAACCTGCAACCATCTGCGCCTGCTTCACGTAACCTTACAGCCGCCACCACCACCACTACTACTACTACACACCAAGGCATATTAGCTTCCCAGAAATAAAATGAAAATCCCTTATGCAGCTCTTTGGTGGGAACAGCCCAAGCTGAGAGATGGCGCCGGTTTTGCGTCTGTAACCACTGTTGAAATATTATTTCAGAGGAAAGCCGTCCCCGCATCTCGGAGCGCACTGAGTAGAGCACTTGAAAAATGCAGGGCCAAGGGGTAAGTGGCTATACATTTGCTACCAATTTAGTTTGGTGCATCTTATATTTCGTACTCGTCTTCCTCTCCTGGCCCTAATGACCCCAAGGATAAATAGACAGCAGGTTGCATGACTCCGACCATCAGAAACGCAGGCTGTAATAAATACGACATTGCTGAAGAGGAAGTGTGTTCGATGTTCACCCAAATCCTGCAGGGAAAGAAAACGCGGGGGCGAATGGGGTGATTGTGTGTGCTCTTTGGTCAGGACTTTTCCCAGCGACTGTTATTACCGGCCGTGTTCCTGGGTTCCCTTCAGAGTTGGTCTTGTTCATACAAACGTTGAGGTTTTGAGGCAGTGCTGCTCTGACTGGGTGGCTTCCACAGGGAATTAGCGCCAGGTCGCCTTGGCCCAGGATCAGTGGGCCCTCAGCACTAACCTGTGTGGGACGGAGGGCCAAGTGGAGCTGGTGGTGGTGAAGACAGGATTCTTGGCTGTATAATGTGGGCCAGACACTGATGCTCTAAATCACACAGGATTTTGATGCTTCAGCCTAATGTTTCGCCTCAATAATTCTGACCTCAAAGTGATTTAATTTAACAACTACTTTCCATGTTCCTCAAATGGGTTTATTAAACCGTTGACAGCTTTGCACACTCTGAAGACAGATGGAGGGATGTTGAGGTCAAAGAGGATAGCAACCATTTTAGAATGAAGTCAGTTTATGAAATTGTTTTAACCGTGTGTGCTAAAAAATCACATACACTTGAATGATTCATCACATGTAACAGTTTCTTGAATCCTCAGTAGTCAAGTAATATTCTGATCCATTAAAATGACTGGAAAGAGTTTTTATGTCATTTTTCATTGTCTTTTTCAGTGTCATATGAAATAAATACAATAGACAATCCAATTGTAAGACCTTAGTTTGTTTCCTGCCTTTGAGATGATGAACATGTTCACAGTTTATGTTCGTAAATAAGGCTTACCTGCAGGAAATGTCCATCCTTCCATCTTTGTCAGCATATCTGTGGTTGGGTCACAGGGACAGTCCAACCTGCCTAGATCACACTGGACCAGTCCCATATGGGCTCAGTCCCATAAGGGACTGGTGCAGCGTGATCCATGGGAGAATGGCTCCACGATGCTCCTTCAGGCTCAACACCAGGCGCTGTCTCAGGGTGATGTAACCGATGGTCACTCATCATGAAGGCCATCACCGCAGACCCTGCCCCACCAACAGAGCTCCTAGGTTCATTCCGGTGCTTAAAGCCCTCCATCCAGCATAAGGCGGGGTTTGGAGTGGGGCAGAAATGTTATTTTTTTAAATTAATATTCCTTAGCAAATACTGTATATCCAATGTTGATGTGTAATTTCGTGAGAGCTGCTGGCTCTTAGTGTCAACTGTTTTTTAGGTAGAGAAAAAAACAGTTGAGCAAATGTATTTGGTGATTACAGCATTCGGCCACACGTCCTAAAGGTCAGCAATTTAAATCCAGTTCTGACCGGTGCACTCTCTGTTTATGTCCTTGTGCATGACACTCCTCTTGCCTATACTGTATATGCATGTGGTGTGCGTGTGAATGAGTGATCGATTGTGGTTAAAGAAATATTATTATTAACTTAAGTTTATTATTAGTGTTTATATAATGTGACGTATCATATCTGTCACATTTCTCAGTGTCACACATGGGTCCAGAAGGTGGCAACCCTCCTTGAAAAACCACAACCAAGGCCAGACTCATCTTCAGCAGCGGTACGTAGAAGTTTTGCATGTCCCCAGCAGCAGCAGACACATGTGGCCGCTTTGAAAAAAGACGTGGTGTCATCTGCTCACTCTTACCAACTTTTAGTGCTGTTTCCATTCCACATTTATATGGAAAGAGTCGTGTGCCTTTGTTCTGTGGGGGGTGAACAGTCCCTTTGTCTGAAGAGGACATCAAACAGGCTGGCACTAGGGATATATGATGGCTTCAACATCATTGAGACAGTTATTTTCTGTCCTCTTGCACTCACCAGTCATTGGAAAAGTTGTGATGCACTTATAAACATGGGCCGATGCATCCCATTTTAACAGATGCTGCCAAATGTTTTATCTTAAGGTTGATTCTTTATACAGCATTGAATATAAAATAAATTTGCCCTCACCAGCTGATGGTTCTGTGGCATGCTCAGTGTCACCTCAGTGTGGTCTGCAGTCAGCTGACTGGTTACTCATTTTCTCCAGACAGTTTCCAATCTTTTTTCAAGGGCATAAACCACAAACAGTTCTGCCAGAATTCTAATTTACAAAATGTACAAAAATAAGATTTCTGTTATGTTTAGTTAATAATTACACTTACATTATTTCTACTAGGAAAGTCAACTTGGTGTTGAAAAAAACAAAAAACTGGACTTTAAATCAGAAAGGAGACAATGCCACACTCTTTTTATGCTACGAGTCTGCACTAACCCTTAAAGATGTTACTGATTTTGTTGCACTCAAATTTGACATGCTTTTGATTCTTTTCATGTAACTACAAACCCAGGTCCTCAACTAAATATTAATTATATTATTGACTTAATTCATAGTAAATAATAAGTAGTCCAAAAAAGTTAATTTGGTCTTCTAGTAGTAAACTGTTTTTGATCAGACCAGTTTAGGTTTTTCTACATACCTGACAGTTTCGATTGCACACTTTCTGCAATCTTCCTCCGGGACAGTAAACCGGGATGAGGGGGCTTTTTTGCTTTGACACACCTGGGATGCTGTACTGAAGAAGTCGGACGGCAGATGGTGCTGTAGTCCCGCCCACACCGGTGGGAAAATGTTCAAAGACTGTATAAATAAGCTGACAAGACAGTAAATAATATGGCTATGGTGGTGCAGTGGTTAGCGCTTGTGCTTCACGGTAACAAGGTTCCAGTCTTTCTGTGTGGAGTTTGCATGTTCTCCCCGTGTCTGCGTAGGTGTGCTCCGGTTTCATCTACCATCAAAAACAGTTGGTGGCAGTCGGCGGGGCTGATGGCGCAGAATGGCAGCCTCGCTTCCGTCACCACTGAGTTCGGTACGAATGAATAATGTCTGCAGTGTAGCGCTTTGAGAAACTTGGTGATCAGGATTTACGATTAATCAATCAATCGTTTAGCATGGAAATTATATTTTTTATGAACATTTTGCTGCATGAAGTGATGCAGTTTGAGGGCATGTTTGAGGGCATCCTTTGCTATGTTTTATCTATGTAGTTTATTGGAGGTTACCACTTGTTAAGCCCCATGAGGGTTTTGGGTAACCCCCATCACAATTTTTAAGTTCATTGTTTATATTGTATTCTTTTGATATGTGTGAACAAATAAATTAAAAAATTTAAAAAAATGTTGATATAGTGAACTCAAAGCGAATGTCTGTACGATGATCTTAGTAGGGCTGTCACTAACGATTATTTAGGTAATCGATTAATCGGGCGATTATTTTTACGATTAATCGATTAATCGGTTGGCGCAAAAAGGTGCATGGAAAGTGTAATTGTTAAAAGCTTTTTGCACATGAAGCTAAAGTGATAGCGTTTGAGGACGTCTTGATGGAGTAAAGTTAAAGCTAGTGTTTGTAGGATGCTCTTTGTACAAGTTCCACATGTCATTCCTCATTTGAAAGCTAAGAACCTCTAAAATTCACTCTGGGATTGTAAAAGTGAGAGCGAGAGAGTCCTCTTTCTGCTTGGATTAGATTATGAGTCCAACATAGTTTTTTCACAAAAAATACAAAATTTTGATGCAATTCTTACTCTGTCTGAGTCTGTATATCCCAGAAACGATTAATCGATTACTAAAATAGTTGACAACTATTTCAATAATCGATTAGTTGATGATTAATCGATTAGTTGTTTCAGCCCTAGATCTTAGTACAAGTTTCACAATATGTGAACCTGACAAGTGAATTTCTCCAGATCAATAAAGTTTTATCTTATCTTTTCTTATGACATTCCTTTGAAAGCTCAAAACTTCAAGAATTCAGTCTGGGATTGTGAAAGTGAGAGACTCTTTTTATATTTATATCCAAACAGCAGTTTGGAATATATGTTTTTTTTCATATAATTATTATATACAAATAAATCATTTGCAAAAACAGATAAGTGCCATTGACAAAAATAAACGTAAGCTTGTAATTTTCTGTTTGTGGAGCAGTGATGTTACAATAAATCAGAAATATTTTATTCAACTTTACTTTTCCTAGTGTCAATCAGCACAGTGATAAAAATCTGAAACTATTTAGCAACAAATTTAAAACGGGGATATCTGTTTTTGCAAATGAACAGAAATATGTTTGTATTTTATATGTATTAATTTATATTGCCCACTGTTTGGCTGTGGCTCATTCTGCTCTTAGATTATGTTCTGGAGATTTATCTCAAATGTGTGGACAAATAGAAGTAAACTATTAACAAAAACACTTATATATCATGTATGTTTAGATACACAATGGTTTTGTCATAAAAGAAAATGCTAAACGTTGGTGTAATTCTTGCACACACTATTGTCATAGTCTGAATGTCCCAGAAACGATGAATCAATTGCTCAGTTGACAAATATTTCCATAATCGATTAGTTGTTTCAGCCCTAGCCATTATTGTCATTATTATTATTGTATCATCACAGTCTGTAAACGGTCAGGAGATGCGTGAAGGAGCACTTTCTACAGTACATGCAAAGATAAACAAGTAACTTTATTGTTATGTTGTGGAAGAAATGCAGACTATAATGTTTAGTTGCTACTTAAACATAATTCAGGGTTCAGATTTGGTCTTGCTGATGTATTAACATCATGCTGTGAATTGGTAAAATATAAGTGAAGTGTACAGTTTAGTGTGTGAAGGAGGTAACTGAAAAGAGTAGGTCCAGGCAGAGTTTGCTCTGTGTGAGTGTGTTTTTATATTAAAAGCCTTAATTATTCATTAAAGCCTGTGGAGAGCTTAGTGTTTGGCTCTGAACATCAATGAGGCTTAAAAATTACAATTAATAGGAATGGTCCTCGCTAACTATCTACATGCTCTGCAGAACAGCCCCCGAGGCCTCTATAGATGAACTAACGTCTCCTGCAATACACATTAACCTAAAGGGATATTCCAAACACCATAATAACATGTTTGATTATTTGTGAAGCATCCTTTCAAATGCCCATCATGGTTCACTGTGACAACCTCAAACAAAAATATGCACCATACTATATACTGTAATGCTCACATCCTTAATTCTTTAGATTAAATAATAAACAGCAGCGGCCTGCTTTTGCATACAGTATGTGTGCGGTTTCTAAATGCCATTAAATTGCCCTCACTTATATGTTTTGAGGTGAAGGCTAGCATATTGTCATTTTTCATTCATGACTTCAAACAGACCAGTGGTGAGGAAGAAAGCACAAAAGAGCGCAGCCACAGAGAAGGTGGTAACCAGAGATGTTTTCACAGCAATTCCCTGTTGCATTTGGTTGTAACCACACCTGCAGTGCATGGGAACTACACACAGCAAAGAGAATTGTGAGGATTGAATAAGAGCCATGGATCACAGAGCCTCCTTTAGGGGGCGCAGGGGCTTGCAGCCATTCTCAGCATGCAACTATTCTATGGGTCTTAGGTGGGTTTATCAATCATGCACGGTCACAGGTACAGAAATACACTAAAGACCATTTAGTCATAGAGATAGTTCCAGAATGATCCATTGGTTACATATGGTCATGTGTAATGTGTTTAATGACCTGCTTTAATGCAAATGCTGACTTTTCAACTGCCGCCTTCGTCCAATCACATCTTTAAGTACGTGAGTATTTCGACAGCCACAAGATGGTGCCAGTGATAATGCTCAGCTTAATAATGCCTCTTATGTTACATAATCATTTAGGTCATGTTTTGATTTCTTAATTTGTACAGAGATTTGCTGATTATTGTTGGTTGTGGACCATCTATATACGCATCCTATTGCTATTCTAATTAATCTGTAGTCACATTTATTTTCAGTCCAGCCTTATATAGCACTTGGTTGTGATGGCTGGACACACATTTGTTATGCAGATCACAAGAACTGGTCTATGTTGATTAAATGTAATATTTTTCTTTTGGTCTTTATGTTGTTGGGAGCACATTGTGAGAGTTTGGGGTGCGTCAGCGTAGGATGTGCACTGTTGAAAGAGCTTTTGTGGAATGGCTGTGATGGATCGGTGCAGGAGATTGGTCATGGCGAACAGAATGCCTTGCTTCAGCTAAACCTAATATTTCAGCAGGGGACGGGTAATGTAGCTGTTCAGAGCTCTAATAACACTGAATAATAACACTCATTTACTTCACATAATCTTTTTTTATTTGGTTATATAATATGAAGCAAGGAGTACAATATGTCAATAAACCTTTCACTTTTTTGCCAACTTTAAATACAAAAAATAAAATAAAATTAATACAATGTCTTGTCATTGCACAAAACTATAGATAACACGCATAAACAATGGGCAGTATGGTGGCCAAGTGGTTAGCACACCACAAAGCAAAAAGGTTTTGGGTTAGATTTCCAGTCCAGATGCTCCGGTTTGTCCTACCTTTAAAAACATGTTGGGACGCCCAGGTATATGAGATTCTGAATCTCAGTAGGACTGTCCTGGTCCAGGTCAAAAGTAAGATTAGCATCACAGCCCTGATGAAGACACGGCAGTGTTGAAACGCGTTGGCTATCCATGATGTAATAAAGGATTTTTAAGACCTCAGGTGATCTTCTTTTGACTGCAATTCACGCCTGAGCTTATACTTTTTGCAAGTCAGTCTTTCTTATCTCATCGATTCCTGGCCACATCCTGGAAGAGCACCTGTTGTACACACACCCTGAAGCACTCGCCATTTGTTGTACTTTTGAGAGTAAGATTAGCATGTTTGTACAACACAGAAGCTAAAAAATATTTAATCTTGTTTTAAACATGGGGGTTTATCTTTATTTACTTTATTTAAAAGTTGATGCATTTAAATTTACTATAAGGACTATTCTAGGGGGTCTTCATTGCTTTTTCAGCCCAAGCCGCCCCACAATCCCCACGTTGAAGACCCTCTGATTATAAGACAGGGATTAGGGCTGCCCAATATATCGTTTCGCAAGAAGCCACAAAAATATCGCAAATTCACTTAAGTTTTCATCTAACTGAGATTTTTTAATTTTTTTGCCAACACTCTCTAAAACCAAACATGCATGGAACTTCAGTTTTAGTTACAACTTTCCTAATTGTGGCCTTGGTTTGGTTCTGATTTCGTCTTTTTGGAGTCTTCCTTTGACACAATTTGCTGAAAAAGATATTACAACGGTTTATCGAAGTATAAGCAAGTTTTTTCAATATCGTGCAGCCCTAACGGGGATGGATAAATGTGTCTCGATATTGTAGCATATTGATAGAGGTTCACTTCAGGCCAGTACAGCATCCGATCTCTGAGGGTCACCACTGAGGAAAAAAAAAACATTTCTCTCCTTCCAATCTTTCACATGAAGCACAATGTATAACCTGAACAGTAAGCATCAAACAATGGACTAACATAATCATCTCAATGAAGTTTTTTCCTTCTAAAAACTGCTTTTATCACTGATTCATCTTAAGAAATGTCACTGTCTGAGAAAGGACACCGTCGCGGTAGCCTTCATGGTCAACCTTGGCGTTCCTTTGTACCCTTCCAAAATCAATTCAAACTCATTTAAATAGCTGATGTCACTATTTTGACAAGAGCCCGGTTTAATCTGTAAAAGACAAGCTGCCGACTTCAGACAAAAGAGCACATTTAAAGTCTGAAGTTACTCTCCTTTGAGCTCATGTTGTGATTGATGAAAGTTGATTTCAGAGTGGGTTCACTGGAGTTTGTGTTACCTTTGTCGATATGGATGCTGTGAAAACACAAAATGGAAGTTATTCTTATGATTGGTTGGGTGCACAGCGTTTTAGGTTTGATATAATAATTTCCAGTTGTGTTAACCATAAAGCCTCTTATAGTGCGTTGAGCAGCAACAAACGGCCCGCCTGAAAAGTCAAATTTTCTCACCAATGTGACTGTGAGTGTTTTGCCAGGAAGTTAATTGTTTGCTTTATCAGAGACAGGAAGCTCTTCTGATGTGTTGCCTCAAGACGGTGACGTGTGCTGGGTGTGCGAGGGCAGTGCAGTAGCGGAGGTCACTGGGCTTTGGCAAATTGACAATGACACCCTTTTTGCGTGTGCCAGCTGAGGGAAATTTGAGGAAATAAACTTGGCAGACGAGGCAGGGGAAGGATACAGGGGTTGAGCAAAATGACTTCACTCTTTGTGATGGTAGTGGACAGCCCAATTACCAAATGTTGACTGGTACAGCACACTGCAGTTGAGTATAGGATCCATGGTTAGTAGCAAATAGAATTAGCGATTAATACAGTATTTATGTCAACTTGCATAGAGTTGTGGCCAAATCCCTAGAATTTCATAGACTATGAAAAGACAAAAGCCTTTATTTCACTCATGGTTAGTGGTTGCGTGAAGCCATTTATTGTCAAAAAACCTGTTTGTTTACGCTTTTCAACTAGAAACTAGCCTGATCAAAAATTTACATATGCATCTTGAAAACTTTTTCATTTTTTCAGAGAGTCCATTTTTGTCAGAGAGTCCTGTATTTCAGCTGAAGTGAGTTTTTCTTTGCTCCTGAACAATTTTCCTGCCAGTTGTTGAAGGTCATGTGAACCTTAGATCAGGGGCATTTGAGTAGTTTCTGTTTCATTATGATTTCAAAAGAGTAAACACAGTTCTTTGACAAAGAAAAATGGCTTTGCACAACCTCTAACAATGAGTGGAATAAAATATTTTTGTGATATCATTCATATTCTATGAAAATGGCCAAAAGATTAAAAGGGCATGTAAACGTTTGGCCACAACTGTACTGTGTGTGCATGGCAAAATGATTGAACACCCATGATCATTTGAAACAGCTTTATTTTTGTAATTTGCATGTGATATCGATCATGTTGACTGTTTATGTGTACAGTTGGCTAGTTAAACATATTTGGAGTAGTTCATGTGATGTTCTGTGTGCAAAAACTAATAGATATAAAAACTTTTTTTTAATGATTATTTAATTATTGTTTTAAAGATCCTGGTCTGGTGCTGAAGAACAGCTCCCTAACTCAGCTGGACCCCTGGGTCAACTACAACAGCATTTCTGGTAAGTGCATCAGGTCAGAATAATATGATATAACTGAAACCATTCTCATACATACAGAGCATAATATTTGGGCTGGTTGATATTTTTTTTAACTCCAACTAACGGTATTTGCTGCTAATTCCAATGGTTTTATAAACTGAAATTATGTCCTTGTTTGCCTATAGAACAAACAATGCCGTGTGATTCTACAAATAACTTGGATAATAAACCTCCACCTCAAATAAATCTATTTTTGTTGGAGATTTGGAAGGTTGTTTCTCACAGTCAGTTTAATGAGGATGTGTGTACACAGCGTCACAACCTGCGTTAACCCTGACCTCCACCCGTATGTGTAAACCCTCTCTTCTCATTAACATGGGGCCTCTCTTTATTATCAAGTACACTTCTGTCCAGTTTTCCAACATTTCTGCCAAAGAACAAAGGCTTTTCCATTACCCGCCTGCATGGGAAAGTGCACAATTACTCAGGCACAAGCAGCATGGTTTTGATATCTATCAGATATACTTGGACCCATGACAACTGTATATTGTACTCTATAGATTATTCTGCACTGAACTGTTTTGTTGAAAATACATTATGCCCTGATGAAATCATCTTCTGAGAAATGTTGAAATGGATAACTTTGATAAAAAGTTGATGCTATTATGGATTTACTTACTTTGCACACATTTTGGTTTTATTGAAATGACGGCAATGCCATTTGCTGAAATACAGTATAATATTTGTGTTAGTGTTGATACACGGTGCTACGTATATAATCCCACAGTCAACTGCATTGTTTTTGTTTGGCTTTTGACTCTCTTTTTGTGCTTTACTTAAAGGTGCACTATGAAACTTTTTATGTGAAAAAAGGTGATATTAGTGTGTATTTGACATTTTAATGACCCAGTGGCTGTATGGGTGCAGCTTGACACCTTTACTTTCCACCACAGCGGCCTCTATGACGCTCCGGGATCAATTGTTTTCGGGTTTTGTACTAGAAACGGACCAGAAACCATAAAAAGACTGAAGAAACAGCGTCCAGTGTTAAATCCACCAAAAACACATGTCAGTGGCAGGTTAAATAATCCATTTACAGAGAAAGAAAACAGTACCCATCTGCAAATGTCCAAGTCGAGGTGAAAGCTTGATTTTCAGGATAATTGCATAATGCGGCCAAACGAAGAGTCCCAAAAAAACCATGTGCAGCGCTGCATTTGTTATGAGATTGTCTTTTGTAATTATAGTGAATCCGTGAGAGAACAGATCAGAGAGGTCATTATGTAACTTTTTATGTGAAAAACTTTTATATTAGTGTGTATTTGACCTAGTATCACCTTTTTTCCACATAAAAAGTTACATAATGACCTCTCTGATCTGTTCTCTCGTGGATTCACTATAATTACAAAAGACCGTATCATAACAAACGCTTTTGTTTTCTGGAGGACTCTTCCTTTGGCCGCATTATGTAATCATCCTGAAAATTAAGCTTTCACCTCGACTTGGACATTTGCAGATGGGTACTGTTTTCTTTCTCTGCACATTGGATTATTTAACCTGCCACTGAAATGTTTTTGGTGGATTTAACACTGGATGCTGTATCTTCAGTCTTCAGCGGTGAGTTTGCTCTGTTTGGACACCTACACACTACAGAGACATGACAGTGGTCCTAAAATTCTTACGATTACCATATTGTGAGCTTTTATAACCGCGGTACTCATAAAACCGGTTATTCTTGGCAGCCCCACCAGAGACTCGAGGGTTCCTCCACTGATGGAGGAGATGCCCTTGTGAAATCCCCTTGCCTAAGTGACATCAGTGCTTCTGTTATGACTGTGGAGTCTGATGGCTTCCGTTAAATATACGACACTTATCAAGGGTTCACTGTCTAATAATAGGCCGGTATTACCTCATCTTCATTCAGGAAGCAGAGTGGTGTTCCCCAACGACTATCCTACCATTAACCCGCTAACTCTCATTCATCCATAAATCGCAGACTTTATTGAGAATGAAAAGGAAATCCTCTCTTCAACGTGTCGACAGAATCCATGTGTGTCCAGATTTATTACAGTTCTAATTTCCTTCCCAAGCGCACTAAGACTCCTTGTAAATGACCACACATAGGTATGACTAAACAATAACGACGCTAGAAGCATGGATGTTGTCGGTTGAACTTGTTGACTGGGGAGTTTGGGTTACATGGTGGAGCCTGGGAGGGCAGGGAGATGTTTGCAGACTCTGTGCGTCAGCTTCCTCACTTCCTGTGCTGTGGGAAAGCCTCCTCCCAGTGGGACATCCTAGGATTCCCTGTAAGCATTTACCTGCCCAGCATTTTTTTGTGCTTGGGGTCTGGTTTATTGTTAAGATACCTTGTAAAACCATTACACCGGTTTCTATTTTTGGAGGGAGGGGGGGCTACATACTGGGCTGAGAATCACAATTTGACCACCAAAATAACTCCATAAACTTTTAGTGGGAAAGTTTAATACCAACAGGGCACTTGTGTGGTCTTCTTTTCATGATAAAGGCCTCATTTTCCACTTAAAGTCTGGAAAGTCAAATGCTCTCTCAGGCACCGTTGTAGTAGTTTTTGTAAAGTTCTTGTTCACTGGATAAACTGGGCCAGAATCTGCAAATAAAAACTTAATAATACTCTGATTCAGTCTGTTATTGTGGCACAGATGAGTGCGCACATTATGTAAACTCACATTTCTCATGCACTCAATAACTAACTATAAACTCCATTTGAGTCGAACCACTAAGCTATTGTTGTAAAAATTGTGTTTCTAAATAAAATATAATCAATATTTTATTTAGAAACACAATTTTAGGGGCTATCTAAAATTTGCATGGTAGGTAGCAACATAGTTTATACTACTCAGTGAGTTAAGGTTTTGATTGTAGATTGCCCTCAGTAGCTGAAGCTGTGCCTTCAGCCACTCCAATCGCAAATGTTTGAGTAATCTTTGAATCTTCCCTGGTGGCTATTTTTAGCACCACAGGAGCAGCTTATGAAAAGCACCTCTGGTTTTCCAAAGCTCCTCCAGGAAATGCTTTCCTTACCTCTACACTAGGGGTCTCCAACCTTTTTTACCTTGCAAGCTACTTTTGTGTTACAAAACTGGCAGCGAGCTACTTATGCTTCAAAGGACCACAGCT
>OMNZ01109126.1:25317-38203 GCA_900303255.1 Lesueurigobius sanzi | reverse complement strand
TTGTGGCAGGTGCTGTTTTCTTTAGGGTTGTCTTTGTGGCAGTATGACCACAAGGGACAGTAACTGGCTGGACAAACTGATCAATAAATGTGTCTGTGATAAGGAATAAGGCCTTAAAAGACCAAAGACCAAAAAGCATTAAATAGAATTCAAACTGGCATTGAAACAAATGTTCTTGGGAAATAATGACATTGCTCAACTAATTTTACAGCATAAGTTTGTCAAAAATACAAAATTTGGGTCTAGACTGAAGTTTTGGCAGAAATCATTCTGTAATTCTGGTCAAAGGTTGTCCTTTGTATCAAGTTTTCTATTGAATATGGAAATTAACATTAAATATGTTCTGATTTGTGGGGTTTGTAGTAGTAAAAATGTAATATTTGGGCATTAAAAAGCATTAAATTTGATTTGCTACCTGTATAAACCCTGAACAGGCTCCTCTCATTGCGCTGCAGAACCGAACGATTTAAAAAGTCGTCTGTCCCTTCAACTATTAGGCTGTTCAACTGTCTGAACTGAATTTAACATGTGCACTTTATTACAATTGCTAGTAACTTTTATCTTGTATCTATTTTATTATTTATTTATGTATGTGTGATTATTTGCGTGACTGTGTTTGCTGCCAGACACCTGAAGTGTCTAGTCTGGACATTACATTTGTTCCATGTTTCCCTGTTTAGATGTCGGTGCAGCCCTGTGAAGTGATTCTTCTTGTGAGATTGGGCTATACAAAAACATTTAGATTTTATTCACTTCACAATGAATAAAAAGGTCTTTATAACAAATGTCTGGTTTTAAAGTATTCAGGATAAAACTAATTTCATTATATTTGTAGAAAAACATCTGGAATAGCGAGATTATTTGCTTTGTGTTGTCCTCCAGAACGCGACGTGGCACATTCAGTACTCCTACGCCTTGTTCATGGCCATGAGCCACATGCTGTGTATCGGGTACGGCGCCAACCCTCCGGAGGGCATGAGTGACGTGTGGCTCACTATGATCAGTATGGTCATCGGGGCAACCTGCTACGCCATGTTCCTGGGACACGCCACCAACCTGGTCCAATCTCTGGACTCCTCTCACCGCCAGTACCAGGAAAAGGTGCGAGGCTGTTAGCTCAGGGCATGGGAAATCTAAATTAATCTAAATGTTGAATCCAAGATTGACCTCACCAGATATTAATCACTGAACTAGCCCTAATCCAGGAATAAAGCAGATACAAGAGGACTATTAAAAACAAAGGTCAAATCAAACTTGAACCCTATAATAACCCACCTTTGACCAGGACTTATGCAAAAGGAGCGTAAACAAACTATGATCAGGTTGAGAACCACTGTGAAACATAATAAATCAAAATATGTTGCTCTGGACACATTTGGTCACAAACTGTTCCTCTTTTGGAGCTAATCTTCTTTTTCATGTAATATCACAGCAATGTCACCGTTTCACTGCCTGATGACTAGTTTGTACTTAATCGTTGAAAATGAGCCAAATTCCCAGAGAATATAGTATTACCTAATGGGTTTTGTGGCCTGAATGTGACCCTTTCCGGGGGATTTCCACCAGATAAAACGGAATACAAATGGCAGCTTGTTTGGGATGATTGTTAGCTAATGCTCATCACAAACGATTTCAGTAATCTACTTAATCGCCTACAAATTAAACAAATGAGTAATTATTTCACACATGGATCAAAAATGTACACAATGTGCATTTTTTAACTAATTTATGTTTTCTTTTCAGTACAAACAAGTTGAGCAGTACATGTCCTTTCACAAACTGCCTGCAGACGTCAGGCAGAGAATCCATGACTATTATGAGCAACGCTTTCAAGGCAAAATGTTCGACGAGGACAGCATCCTTGGAGAGCTTAGTGACCCTCTTAAGGAGGTGCGTGTTTCTATAAAAATAAGTATATTCCTTTATTAAAAATCTCTAAAATCCTTTTTTGTGTCCTCCAGGAAATTGTCAGTTATAACTGTCGTGGGCTGGTAGCAAACATGCCACTGTTTGCCAACACAGACCCACACTTTGTGACAGTGATCTTAACAAAGCTGAGATTTGAAGTCTTTCAGCCGGGAGACTTTATCATTCGTGAAGGAACGCTTGGTCGAAAGATGTACTTCATCCAGCATGGCTCTGTCACCGTCATGACCAGAGGCAATAAGGAGATTAAGCTCAACGATGGAGCGTATTTTGGGGGTAAATCGTTTTGACCTTTCAACAAATGTTTATTTAAGCTGCACCCGTCTGTCAGCGCTGATGTCTTTTTGTGTAATTTCCGGAACACACTTTGGTTCCTTTGGTCCACTGGTTATTATGATTATGATCACAAATAAAAACATCATAGATTTTTAAAGCCAAATCTTGTTCTAATAAGAATGTTTGTTCACTTCCTGTGTTTGCTGCAGAGATCTGCCTGCTGACACAAGGGCGGCGTACGGCCAGTGTCAGAGCGGACACTTACTGCAGACTGTACTCTCTGAGTGTGGACAGTTTTAACGAGGTCCTGGAGGAGCACCCTCTGATGAGACGAGCCTTTGAGAGCGTCGCTGTGGACCGACTGGGACGGTACACGGGTCAGACCAAGACCAGAACCCAGTCTGAACCGTCAGAGTGACAAGAAACCACAGACTCTGGGCTTTTCATCGCTTTTCCCTTCAAACAAACAGCTCTTTACGGATTCAGTCAACTGTAACAGAGACAATGGCTGTTCATTTTCAGATTTCAACACTATGAAGTGCATAATTAATATATTATTTGACCCTTCTTGTGTGACTTTTGTTGTTTTTTGGGGGAACATCTATTTTTTCAAGTGCTGCTGCTGCATTATTATTACAAATATTTCCTGTATATAATGCTTCCGTTTAAAGGACCTCTGCACACATTTTTCCCACAGAGTGGTCACTGGAGGTGAATTGTAGCACCAGCTGGATAATATATCGGCTTTATGTAGCTCTGATTTAAATCACCCCTCCTGTCTGTAGGTTGCATCAAGTCGAGGTTTAATACCAATGTTCACAGAGGATAAGCTGCTCTGATGTAACTGTACAGAAATGAGCTTTACAGTGTTTCCAATATATGTGGAATTCATATTTGGATTTAAATAAAACCAGCCTGGACAAGAAAAAGCACCTCACTGTTTGATCAAAATCTTTTAAAAAGTGGTACTAACATTAACTAAAGCATTTTTTTTTCTCAAATTACATTTATCCTGTATAGATAGTTATCTTTCGATTTTACTCACAGATAATTATTCACAATATTTACAAAGGCAAATTACACATGTATTATCCAGTCATTAAAACATAATATAAATATGCATCTAAGGCAAAGAGTTCATTTGCAAAAACAGATATCTCCGTTTTGAATTTTTTGCAATATAGTTTTAGATATGGATTACTGTACTCTACAGGGGACAATGGTAAAAGTAAAGTTCAATCAATTTGATCCATAACAAGTGAATTCATATTTCTCATTCACTAAATAGATCTGGTCATTAAAAACACACCTACACAAAGAGAAAATTACAAGCAAGTGTTGATTTTTGTCAATGGCACTTATCTGTTTTTGCAAATTAACTGTTCATATACATTTTTATGTCACAGTATTTTTGTACTGTTGGCACCTGCTTAAACAAGTCCTTGGCTCTGGACTTCAATCAATCAATCAATCAAAGTTTATTTATAAAGCGCTTTTCCTACAAAGATGCAACTCAAAGTGCTTTACAGATTAAAAACACATTAAAAACAGAAACATCAATTTACACACCCAACTCCCACCCCCCACCTATATTTACAAGTGCATTCAACTCAGTGTTCAGACACCCATCCAAACACACGCGCACATACACACACAAACACGCACACACACACACATGGACACACCATTAGTTTAAATAAAATATTGTGCGTAATATAAGTAGTATAAGTGCAAAAGTCAAGGCTGAGTACAGATGAACCAGGTAAGGAAGCACCATCAGAGGAGCCGTCTGTGTCGGGAGCAACACATCAGCTCCAGCCACCAGGCACCGAGCCAGGGCACCCAGAGGAGGCAGGGATACCACACCCCCACCCGGGCACCCACAGGACAGCACCCGGCAGCCAGAGCCGACAACCGCTCCCGAGGCAGAGGGCTCCCACTTGGTCCTAATCAGTTTGTAAATGCATAAAGCTGATAATAAGCAGGTAAGTTAATAATTTTAAAACCCAAATGTGTTACAAATGGATAGATACATTAGTCCCAAGCAATTAGTTTGCAAATTCAAAATAAATGGCATATCTCACACCAAATCTATTTAATGTGTTTTTCTTTGTACAGTCAGTAATAAAGTCAATCAAAATGCTTTAAATACTTGAAGATTATCTACAGAATTTATACCAAATTTAGATTAAAAAATAAACTATATTCTGACAACTTCCGGGTTACATCGATACTTCCGGTTCACATTTCATAAACTCAGCTCAGAGCCCGAACCCAGAGAAGGTAAAACACTCGAATGCTTCTTTGTTTAATGTGTCTTGTTGATTTGTTTGAGTGTTATTGTGCAGCCGCACAGTCGTTCCCATTGTCATAGGATTTTGAGCTAATGAGTCCGTGAATATGTAGATTTGACTCCACAAGGTTACTGTTAGCTTTGCATGATGTTAGCTTAGCATACACAGTAAACACGGAGGTCAGCTTGTTAGCGGTGTAAATGCACATTTCTATGCCACTTCTTAATTTTCTATACAGGCACAGATTATTTTAAAAGGACACGCATTAAATTCAATAATAATATCTTCAAGGTGTCACTTGTTCATCTTTTGTAACACGTTACCTACGTACGTGTGGTGTTGTCAGGCTTTGTTATTACAAAACCGACTTCATACTGTGCACTGTAGGACTTTCAATCCCATATCAGTCACTTTAGAACGAGCACATAGTGCTACCCTGTATCTTTGTTCACCCGTCTAAGTTGTCAGCAATTACACAATAATCATTTCACTTACTTCACATTTCCTAAAATTATTAAACATCATTGTTTTAATGCATTGTAAATGTGTGTCTTCTGTGTGATCATTTTCTGTGTACACACTACAGAAAGATGCTGAGCCTGTCGCGGGCAGTGGTGAGCTGTGCGGCCCGTGCTCCAGCAGCTGTGGCTCAGGCTGGAGCAACAACACTCACTCGATACAACAGCACAGCACAGGTACTTTATTATTGTTTTATTATATGTATATTTAATTACTATTGTATATCATGTTGCTTTGGTTTGCTGTTCCAGACTCCCCCCAAGAAAACAAAGTTTGGACCTCTGGCCGATGAAGACAGAATTTTCACTAATCTTTATGGCCGTCATGACTGGAGGTAATTACTGAGAAGTTATTGGGACCAACCGAAAATTTAATTCAGGGCTGGGCGATGGAAAGGAATAATCACGATGATTTCCCCCATATTGATCAATCTTCCAAGTCCACAAAAGCACATTTTCTTTGCAAAATAATAACAGTTTTCTTATTTTATTTACATGTTTGAAATTAGCTAAATTTGGTGTATCTTGGGTATCTCAGGTATATTCATACTGTACCTACACACATGAAGCCTGCGTGTCCTGTGGATGGCCAGGCGTGGAGCGATACAGCTGGGGAGCACCACATTCATGAATCTACTTTTGGCTTTTTCATGTAATATTACAAATAAAATTTGTGAAGAAAAGTCTGCTATTTACCTGGTGTTTCCCAGTTATGTCCAGAGAGACGCCTCGAGTGTCCCAAAGTTCTCATAGTTCTATCATATCCAAAGTTCTCTCATAGTTCTGTCATATGCAATGTAGTAGTTGTAGGAGACACCAGAGGCTCAGCACTAACAAGCCGCTGCTCTAAAACATGGTTAATGCCCAGATTGTATAAAATCCTATTAATTGCCCATCCCTAGTTTCATTATTGTCTGATTTTTTTAATAGTCTGCAAATGCTGAGCTGATTAATGTTTGTTGTGTTAGGCTTAACGCAGCTCTGAAGCGTGGAGATTGGTACAAGACTAAGGAGATTCTTCTCAAAGGAGTTGATTGGATTATTAACGAGATAAAGGTTTCTGGCCTTCGAGGCAGAGGCGGCGCAGGCTTCCCCACAGGCATGAAATGGAGCTTCATGAACAAACCTAGTGATGGCAGGTGAGCGCTAATCTACCAACATTACTCCTGTAAAATCTGTTTTGCTGAATCTGATGGTGTTTAACGGACACGTATGTTCAGGCCCAAGTATCTGGTGGTGAACGCTGACGAGGGAGAGCCAGGAACGTGCAAAGACAGAGAGATTATGAGGCATGACCCACACAAGTTGGTGGAGGGCTGTCTTGTCGCTGGAAGAGCCATGGGAGCTCGTGCTGCTTATATTTATATCAGGGGAGAGTTCTACAACGAGTCGTCTAATCTTCAGGTAACAAAACTTAAATTATTGGAGTAATTCTGAAGACCAAGTAAAATAGACTTGTATCATACAATAACACATAATGGTAAATGTAATGAATGAATAAGACCATGCTTACCGTTTGACTAAAATGTTGTATTTAAAATGTTAAAAGAATTTCTCTTATTTATTTACCACATTTCTATTCATATTTTTACAGGTTGCGATCAATGAAGCGTATGCGGCCGGTCTGATTGGGAAAAATGCTTGTGGTTCGGATTATGATTTTGATGTGTATGTGATGCGTGGAGCCGGAGCCTACATCTGTGGAGAGGAGACCGCTCTCATCGAATCCATTGAGGGAAAACAGGGAAAGCCACGACTCAAGCCCCCATTTCCGGCCGATGTGGGTAAGTTTAACTCTTACAGCCCTGAGCTCAGGTCATCTACTCTTATTTTTGGTTATATATGGTATGCTTTGCTTGAGAGAAGACTAAAATTTGAACGTGGCTCTCGTTTACCATGGCAAACTGAGAAGGAAGACCCTATCACAACCCTTATGGCAACGCTAGTCTTCATCTTATTTCCAGGCAGTATACTCCACGCCACTTGTTTTGCTGCTGTTGTCGTGATGTAATGCAACCTGCCATGCTGTTGCTATGTTATAACATCACATGCATAATCTCTATTAATCAACTGTGTGCTTCTCTGAAAATGCTTTTGAGAACCACTGGGATACACATGTATTTATCAATCCTCATTTCAGCTTTGCTTTTTTATTTCAAATGACTGAAAACTACATGGTCCCCGTCTTCCAGGTGTTTTCGGTTGCCCAACGACAGTCGCCAACGTGGAGACTGTGTCGGTAGCTCCCACCATCTGTCGCCGCGGAGGAACATGGTTTGCGGGTTTCGGCCGAGAGAGAAACTCTGGCACTAAACTGTTCAACATCTCAGGCCACGTGAACACCCCGTGCACCGTGGAGGAGGAGATGTCCATCCCTCTGAAGGAGCTGGTGGAGAGACATGCAGGTACTTGTCATGGCTCATATAAAGCCCACGAAGTTGCCCAGAGTATTGTTGATTCTAAATGTAAAAAGTAAAAAGTAATTTGCTGAATATTTATGTACTCACTAGTAAGGGTGTACAGTAAAAGGCTACTATCAATTAACTGGGCCCTCTTTATATCACAATTAGCAGTAATATTGTACAGTCTATTCTCCCACCCACCCACACTCACAGGTAAATGTAGTGTTTGTATCAACATATTGTTAAAACTTACTCAATTAAACAAGGGAGTAACTTTTGATCGAATATTGGGGGGGTCGAAACTGAGCCCCCTATTGTTTGGACAAAAATTTTGGGGGGGTTAACTTAGTCAGGTTTAAATATTGGAGGGGTTATAACCCCCCTATCCCCCCCCCGTATTTTACACACTTGCAATTAAATATAATGTAATATACAATTCCATCTCTGATTTATTTGTAGTTTTAACAAAAAAAATAGTGACTGCTCAAATTACGTTATTGAAGTATCTTTTGTTTATGTGTGCCCTGCATTAAGATGAGATGGATTAAGAAGGCTTAGCGTAAGCACGGCCAAAGTAAAAGTATTTTTTTCTGTGACTTGATTGAAATAAACATCTGTCTGTTAGGTGGAGTGCGTGGCGGCTGGGATAACCTGCTGTGTGTAATCCCTGGCGGCTCCTCCACTCCCCTCATCCCCAAAGACGTGTGCTCTGAGGTTCTCATGGACTTCGACGGCCTCATTCAAGCGCAGACCGGCCTGGGCACTGCTGCGCTCATCGTTATGGACAAATCTGTGTGTTTTTATGCTGATTGTATAAAAAGTCCCATGTACTGAACTACGCTCATAAGCCTTTTGTGGACTTCACAGACCGACGTTATACGAGCTATTGCACGTCTGATAGAGTTCTACAAACATGAGAGCTGTGGGCAGTGCACTCCCTGCAGAGAAGGTAACACGCAACATAGTATCTCCCCATTAAGTCTGTGTAGGTTCTCAGTCATACAGGAGTTGTCATCTGTTCTCTGTAGTTGGGAGTGTAGGACGTTTTGCTCTTTATCCAACCTTTAGAACTAAGAGAGGTGGGACTTAGAGGTCAACTCCTCCTACTGCTTTCGCCTTAAAAGACCCACAATCGTGCAAAGTCCCTCATTCGCTGACAAAGCTTTTTGGGTAAAGAGCGAAACGTCCTACACTCCCAACTGCAGATCAAGACTGAAGAATCTTTGCTTACGATCTCCCCAATAAGTTCTTAAAATTACACCACGAACACTCTTGTTCCAGGTGTGGACTGGATGAATAATATGATGTGGCGTTTTGTGCGTGGTGATGCTCGATCCTCTGAGATTGACATGATTTGGGAGATCAGTAAACAGATCGAAGGCCACACCATCTGTGCTTTGGGCGACGGTGCTGCATGGCCTGTGCAGGTAAATGTCATTGGCTTTGTTCCTTTAGCATATTTCATTAAAGTTTTCATTTAAACTTTCACACTTTGACTTGAGTTGCACAATTGATGTGTTTTTAATGTGTAGTGTTTGGGAAAAATAAATATTTTTGTTTTTATTTTCAGGGATTGATCCGACATTTTAGACCCATCATGGAAAGCCGTATTGCTGAATTTGAGCAGCAGAAAGAGGCCCGAGCATAATGGTTTTACTGTACTGTCCATCTGTGTTTATAGCCTTCAAATATTTAAATACAAGAACTCTCACTTTGAAGTGTCTGCCTGGTCTCAATAATAAAGTTATATGTACTAAATCACTATTGTGCGTATGTTTATTACAAAAATAGTTTATGAAGTAATTCCCAATTTCTGAATTAGCCTGGTTGCCATGGTTTCCAGTTGCACTCGGCAGTTAGAGCAGCGGACGTGGGATGAATTCTTGTTACAGCTGCTTAGCTATGCATTAAAGCACTGCTAATGTGAACAATAGTAAATAAAAGTAATATACTGCACAAAAACTGAGCTCATGTTAGAGCTTTGATGGTGAGGTTTTTGTGCTGTAAATTCGTTTCCCTTTTATACCGTTCACATTATTAGCAGCGCTTTAATGCAAATCGAAGCAGCTGCAACACCGACCGCTGACGAATGCAACTGGAAACCATGGCAACCAAGCTAATTCAGAAATTGGGAATTGGAGATGGCAAGAAACTACATAATTTTGTCACATATTGAATAGAAATATTAGCACAAGGTGTGTAGTGTCTACAATCGTAATAAATAAATAAAAATAAAATAAACATTGGAAGCTCAGACTATCGCGGTAAATTGCGGGATTTCAATGAGTCACGTG
Organism: Lesueurigobius sanzi; assembly: GCA_900303255.1. NCBI lineage: Eukaryota > Metazoa > Chordata > Actinopteri > Gobiiformes > Gobiidae > Lesueurigobius > Lesueurigobius sanzi. The sequence goes on along the minus strand of OMNZ01109126.1, from coordinate 28,493 downwards.
ATCTCGGCAACCCATTCTGACGAGGGGACTCCGCCGATGGTAAGAAATGTACATTTTACCTATAAAAATATTGGAATATTACATTACCGTGCACATTTAGATTATATTATACGCAGCCAAACAATACGCATGTACAGTTCATAGGTTTCTGTGCTCCAAGCGTAAAAGCGCAGCGTTATCTGTTGATGGATGTCGGACAGTGTCAATTTCTTTCATCTTCAATACGCTGCACGGTTTAATTCTCATTTCTCAGGGTTAGGGGTTTGCTCTGTTGTACATGGTAAAATAAAAAACTTTTTCGCGTAATTAACGAAAATATAACCTTTTGATATGCAGTATGTAAGATAAGATGAGATATCTCCAGTTTTAATTGCTCACAGCTACCCATAATAATATAACCAAATAATGTAAGAATACATTGTATACAATTGCTACCTATCTGCTGCTATTTGTTTTGTTGTCACAGAGGGCCGCGGCCACTGGTCTTTAGTGAAAACATGGACCCGAGAGGAAATCTCCCGGACTGTGAGCCATAGTGTATTTTATTTGCTAAATCAATTCTAACGTGTGCTGCACATGATGATGATCTTCTCTGTGTTGTGGTGCAGATAAAGTGGAGAATCTCCAGTGCTTTCTGTGCTTCATTACTTTCTCTGACCCAAAGTCAAAAGTAAGGCACATGAAGAAAACCCATGGAGACATCTACAAGCAGCAGCTACAACAGGTAAAAATATGCAAGTAAATAATATCTGTGGAAAGTATCTCTATGTCAAACCAAGGAAAACTGGTTTAAAATCTTTGCAAAATCCTAAAGTGTGAAATATGTTTTTGTTAAAATGCTGTCTAATGTGTCCTATGCACTTTAACAATAATCCTCATGTTTTTCACTGTTGTTTTAATCTCACAGACTGATACCAAGTTCTCCTGCTACAAATGTGACAAGTTTTATTACACGTCGGAAGAGCTGAGCGAACATTCAGCCACTCACAACAACAATGAGAAAAGTTTCCAATGCCCGTACTGTCGGGCGTCTTTCTACACTTTCACTGAGGTATGTTATTCTACTATCATCTTTGTTTCTATATGGTTCAAACAGTTTTATAAGCAAATAAAGTTTTTATTGAAGTCTAATTTTTAATTGACCAATTTATAATTTCTTACGACTTGTGCCCTTTTATATCGATTACATATGCAAGAAGTTTGTATAACAATTTTCCATCCGAGGCAAAAACTGATATGTAACTCAGGACTGCGGCAATGTATTTTTACAAAATAATCGTCTGTGACAAAGTTTTAATTGGACACAATTGCTAGACTCCAGTCTGACGTATTTCTTGTATCAATCATCTTTAATGCTTCAATACTTAACATTCTACTTGTTCATAGGTGACGAAACATAGGAGGTGGGACTGTGGCAAACGGCAGTGCCCCTGCAGAGACTGTGGCGTCAAGTTCCCAAATCCATCTCGACTGAACCAACACAGAATCAAAGTTCATTCGCCAGGCGTCGGAACTTCAAAAGAAGAGGACTTGAGCTACAAGTGCTGCAAATGCAACTGTATTTTCCAAAACGAGGATGAGCTCATAGACCACCAGGAAAGAGACTTGGACTGTACCGTTTCCGAACCAAGACCACCTCCCAAAAAACGTGGCCGCAAACCCAAGAATCTCAGAGCGAGCGAAGACGAAACCAAAATGGACAAACCTACGAAAGTCAAACATGAGAAGACCCTGCTGGAGATCCCATGTCCCGAGGCTGACTGCGACATGGTGTTCCCGTCTGTCGATGCCTTGAGAGCCCACAAAAAGGAGGTCCATGTCAGGGCGTCGCGCCAGGTCCACGCGTGCACCGAGTGTGAGCAAAGTTACCCCGAAGCTGACGCGCTGGCCGTGCACATGGCCAACGACCACTGCTGTGAGGAGGTCGCCTGCCCCAACTGCGGAGAGGGCTTTTCAGATTCCACCCTCCTCCTCAGCCACATGAGCAGCCACTGTAAAGAGGAGCCAGAGTTCAGTCAGGTCATTGTGTAGGCGTGATTGTACAATTAGAGACCCAACAGTGGAGGCCAACGTTATTTGTAAAAAATCATTTTATAGGCTAGAGATCTTTAGGTTGTGCATGTTTTCCTGTTACTTTCCAGCGTCCAAACAGTTACAGGTGAATAGGCGACTTATTAATTTAGGCCATTATTACACTCTATAGACGACAAACAATGTTACAATATTACAAATGTATTCACCAAACTACCCTTCAGCTGTTAATATCACACATCTTTTCATTGAATTGCTGTAATGACTGAAAAAAGAAAGTCCCTATATTCTGTATATTGGCATTGTGATGGAGTTATGCTGCAAATGGTGGTTATAGCTTATTAATTTGTTTTTTTGTTTTTTTTAACTATGTCACTCACATTATCAGTAATCGGAGCATTTTTGTTGGAAAAAAAAAAGAAATCTTTGCAAGAAAGACATTTGTTTCTTTTCTTTTTAAATTGACCACTACTGTAATACAATTTAACACGCATGACTTAAACGTACACCTAAAGTTAAAAAAATGTGAGCATTTGGCAATATATTCAAGTTTTTTTTGTGCATTACAGTATATTCTATACCATCAACAGTTCTTCGATGACTCTAATATTTTGTTATTTTTTGTATATTTTAGTTATTTATTCATTTTCATCATTATATCATGTCATTTGACATTTATGCAGTCGATATATAAGTGAAGGTTGCATAAACAGTCCAGTTTCTGCTGTGTTTCAAAACGCTTTGCATAAAAATATTTTTGTTATATTTAGCTTTGTCTGAGTTTTGATTTTGCGCTGTAGTTCTGGGAGTATAAAATGCTAAATAAACCGTTAAAATCACAGTTTTAACTGAATAAGTGTCATTATCTAATCTTTTAATTTACTTTAGTTACAGAAACAAGTCACGATAAACTGTGTTTGACCAGATTCATACAGAAAAGGCCTAACATAAGTTGTGTGTTATGTAAAATCTTACATAACATTTACCCTGCTAAAAAAAACCCTCAAAAATACAACAACTAATCCATACCAAGACCAGTCATGTGATCTTTGAAAACCCAACGATTCCCAAAGACCTTTCCCTCCTGGTACAGACTCTAATCATGCTTGCTAAATATCATATTCACAAAACCAAATTTGCACAGA
>OMNZ01109126.1:0-21785 GCA_900303255.1 Lesueurigobius sanzi | reverse complement strand
AATGAGAAACCTGTCCATTCTCCAACTTCCATGCCTTTTTTAAGTATAGGAGCCAAACCAAATAACTATATATACAGTATCATTCTTGGTAAAGATTCTTCAGTCTTCATCTGTACTCTGTAGTTGAAGTGTAGGACGTTTCGCTCGTCTTTATCCAAAAAGCTTTGTCAGCGAATGAACAAAACTGGCACGCTCATGGGTCTCTTGAGGAGAAACCAGTAGGAGTTAACCTCTAAGTCCCACCTCTTTTGGTTCTAACGGTTGGAAGAACAAAGCCCAGGGTGAGTCAATAGGAAGATACCGTGCAGTAATTGGGTGTGAATAGGTCAGATGTTTTTCCAACCTTTAGAACCATGAGAGGTGGGACTTAGAGGTTAACTCCTCCTACTGGTTTCTCCTTTAGAGACCCACTCAATTCTACTCATTTGCTGACAAAGCTTTTTGGATAAAGAGCGCAAACGTCCTACACTTCAACTACAGAGTACAGATGAAGACTGAAGAATCTTTGCCTACAATTTTGAGATAATGATCACCGAAGTTACAATTCCCCATATATTTCTACAGAGACACGTTGGATCAGTGCAATAATTACACTCTTTTGCCTGCAGTGTCTCCTCTTAATAGGACACCGGGAGAAGGGATGATGATGCCACTGTCCTGTGATTGGCAGTAATGTTATGCACCTTAAATCCTTTCTAAACCTGCTCTAATCACTTTTGGATCCGTCCGGGAGTGTGACTTGTTGATCACTTTGACAATGGAAAGAGTTTCTTGGTGTCGAGGCGGTTTTGTGGTTATTGTTGTTGTGTCTTTGAGCAACACACTTGGCTCGACTTGCTTAAAAGTGTTGGCATGAATGATTATGGAGAAATAGAAGCTGTATTTGTGTGAAGAATGAATGGATAATGAGGCTATTTGAGAAGAATTTTTGAAGCATTTTGTACTGATTTTTACTTAATCTTATACAGGTCACGTTCTTCTTTGTGCAGCACTTTAAACTTTAGAAACTGTATAAAATGTGCCCCATAAATAAAGTTGATTTGAACTTATTGGAACTGTTTGCAAATATATCTAATCATTTGAATATAACTAACCTTATTTCTTTTCTTTCTCTTTTTTCTATGTGTGTCCCTCTAATGGATCTTCATCTGTTGAAATTACTCCTCAATCATCTCTAATAGGTAAGACACTAAGGAGAGCATGGTTTACACACACACAACTCAAGCTGGATCATATTCGTAACATCTACGACGAGCCAATAGTGCAGTTCCATGTGTCGGGGTTTGTGGTTGCAGACTTATCTGATTTGACAAAAGTTTAATCATTTACCAAATTATGACAAGAATCTCATACCATTCATACCTAACGTTGTACTGGCAAATAGAAGCTATGTGCTATTGCCGGGTCCTGAGACCAAGGACAGACCCGCTATTATAATTTTATAGCTGTCTGAAATGAAAACTGCTCAAGTATTTCGTTTCATGATATTTGTGCCATTCAGAAGCAGCATTGAAAATACACAACAAAACTGCCAAGTCACAGCAGCTTGAATGGAAAGGAGCAGAGAGAAGAGTAATCTCATGATACCTGCCCCTTTCTTACTTTTACCACTTTACATTAGTTCTGCAATTTAGTCTTTTTTTCACAAATTGTATCAAGTTTGTCCGGATAAATGCAGATTACTTTTGTCAAGCTCTTTCAGTATTTACACATATTTACATTTTATTACATATTAACAGTGTTTATGCTTATTCAAAATACAAAACAGTCATATTTGTTCAAGATATTTAACATTGTTTACGTCCAAGTCTAATGTCCATACTTCTTTAAAATGGCATGTGTTTTTATGTTTCTTGAATGCCATGATAGTTCTGGAAGATTTCTATTCCTTTCAGATTGCAGTGACTTTGTATTACTCTTGTATTGTCTGACAGTTCATTCAACTCTGATTCTTGGGTTGACACATTTAGTGGCTACATAATCTTCTCTGGCAGCCAACGGAGGTGGAATTTCACTTCACTAATGTGCTGTTCACATCAACCGAGGTTTTATTCTCCAGAACCTTCTTTTTTAAGGGGAGACACTAGGTAAAAGGCAACTTTTTCAATTTTTTGATTTTGGGCCAGTTTGTTCTCTTCACAAATAAACCTGGAAATAAATAAATGGCCACATCTTTACAATAAGGAGTGTTATTATTGCACTGATTCATTGTTTCTCCATAGAACTACAGTATATGGGAAATTTTGACTTCAATTTTCTCCCATTGTTGCGACAACATCTCCAATTTAGTAGCATCTACAAACACCAAACCACCCATTCGCTGAAGAGAAACTAGACACAAAATTCTCAGGAAGTCAATACCATGAAGTAGTCTTTTGGGGTTTTGTGCTCTTTGGTGTTTGGGGAACAAAAACTTAAGAGAAAAATGAGAGATGAGAGACCAATTATAATTCTCTGGTTACATTTTCTAAAAATCCTTTAACGCGGCTCCAACAAGTCTTTGTCAAGAAGTGACAATTCTTGAACTTGGGATTTGTAGCCTGATTTATTAGTTTTGAACACCAATAAAATCGAGGTGGAATATGCATGTTTTTCTGAATTAGTCACTAATAAATAGCGTATTTAAAAACTAAACATTATATCACACGCCCTGCACTCTCACTACACCCTGTTACCATCAGGACGCAGGTTCAGGTCCCTTTCACTGAGGACAAAGCGAGCCACATGCTTTGTCGCCTGTTAAATGGCTGACTGTCACAGCCCAGTCTATGATATGATAGGCCTGTTGTTGGCATTTTTTATGTATTTATTATGGATGTGTTGTCATGAATGAATGTTTGAACATGTCCTGTTTTTACTGTGCCAGCTCAGGTGGTCTTTTTACAAACGAAGTTCCTAACGGATGAATAAAGTTGATTCGATTTGATTTGATCCAAAATCCCCTATGAACAAATATTGCCAAAAATATAAGCAATTTTGGCCGTTTCTATGCATCAAATGCTTTTGTCTATATGAAAATTCAAAATTTCATAAAATGTGCAATGTATAAAATACATTTTTCCCTCATTTGTGTAGGTTCTCAGTCGTACAGGAGTTGTCCATCGTAGGCAAAAATTCTTCAGTCTTCATCTGTACTCTGTAGTTGAAGTGTAGGACGTTTCGATCTTACTCCAAAGATCGTCATCAGCTATCGTCATTTTTCCCTCATATTTATGTCCGTAATACACAGCAAAAGTTGAAATTGATATCACTCAATGTAATTTGTTTCCCTTTTCACCTGCAGCGTCTCTCCTTAAAAATGAATAGACAAAAAATGAGTACTCCTGCTGATCTGATTTTTTTTTTTTTATCAATGACACCTCTTGTGTCTGGATCCTCATCTGCCGAACGAGGCCAGTCTATTCATACACAAATGATTACAACCTTCCCTCCAGCTTGTGCCATTCACTCTCTTCACTGTGTCAACCTTCGACGAGACGCGCAGACCTCTACAAGGGCGTTACAATAAGGTCAGCGTTCCCCCTCCGAGCACATGGAATCAAATTAAACAGTGCTAAGCAAACGCGTCTCTCTGGCTCATGAACTTCAGGTGACGCCTTATTCAAGTGGCTGGTGGTAATTCCGCTTAGGAAAGCAAGGGGCTTCTCACCATAATTGAGATGGAAAGTACGCAATTATCAGAACCTTAAAAAGAGTTCTTAAAAAAAAAAGCTAAAAACCATTTGCGAAATGTCAGGGCGTTACAATGGGAGAGGGGCTGAGATCATTTTATTATTGCTGACTCTTGCCTTTACGGAGCTGTTAAAAGAGCTGCGTTAGGAGTCTCAGCGCGAGCATGTAAAGAGGTGCGTTGGGTTTGAACGCAATGCTTTTATTAAAGAAGTAACAGCGAGTGGTAAGATATGCTAAAAGGATGAAGTCTTTTGAAACACAGCCTGCTCCTAACCACACGGTGATGGAGTGAAGTACTCTGAGACACATGGTCGGTATTTGCTTGTCCATAAAGTCCAATTTGTTCGTTTTTTTAGCATGTATTGAGTTGTTTCACTTATCGAGGAGATTTTTTGGTCGACAATGTTTGAAAAAAAAGCTCTACTACTATGGACTGGGAGGCTAAACAAACATGCATATCTTTAACATTTTGAATTGATGTAGGATAGAATAGAAAATCTTTATTGTCTATCCCAGCAGAGACAGAAATTCATCAATGACACGGCTTAAAAGGCATTCATACATGAAGGCGAGACACGGCAGGTGAAACCATCCATTAGAGCAGTGTTTCCCAACCAGGGGTACGAGGACACCTGGAATAATTTCAGATACAAAATAAGATGAAACAAATTGTATTTTTGATTATTATGGTTAAAGAAAAGACATCTTAAAACATTTATCTGCAAAGAGTGAGTATTTAGCTGTCTTTCACCTAATAAATTGGAGTTTTTGTCATTCACTTTCTAACTAATCAACAAAACCATCGAAGCACGGGGTACTCAGAGTATAAATGAAAGGCCCGAGGGGTACTTGAGACAACAAAGGTTGGGAAACACTGCATTAGAGTAGAACAATGACCAGTCTCCCTTTACGATGGTTATATTATGAAGTTTTGCCGAAATGACTCCAGCTGCACTTTTTTCCTTCGCCTTTCGCTCCTCTCACCCGCGTGTCCAGTCACAAATATTGACATATTTGGTATCCACGTGGAGTGTGTGAAGTCCACAACAAGACACTATATGTCATATATGATAACATCCTCTCTGGGACAAACCAGTGAAGAAAATATGCAGACGACATCTCGAGCATGCGCAGACGCTACTAAACTTTAAAGCCAACTTCGAGCGAGTTACGTTTTTACTCGATATCTCCACTTCAGTATCACCAACAGACTGCAAACTTTTCAGCCTTGTGCTTAACAATACTCTGAAGAATTGTTCAGAGGGATCTTTCAATATTTAATTTCTACCCTGATTTATTGAGTTTTATATTCCAAAAAACGATGCAAAGTTTGAACTTTTACAGATTTCTACTTTCAGGATTGAACCAGAAGTAAACCAGGAGAAAACTAGGTCTAAACCAGGCCTAAAATCAGACAATATCACAGACTGAATCTGGATTAAATCGGGACTAAGCCAAGAAGTAAACCTGACCAACGCTAAAAAGGACTAAACCAGGGACAGAACGAAATAATGATGACCCTGGACTAAACCAGGACTAAACCCAAGGACTCAATCAGAAATAAACCAAGAGCAAACTGGGTCTAAATCAGGTCTAAACCTGGACAATATCACAGTCTGAATCAGGATTAAACCAGGACTAAATCATGAGTGTCTAAACTCTGTACGGACTGAAACTCGGACTAAGACTTCTGTCCTCATTCATTAGCTTCGTCTGATGATTCTGAACATCCTCTGCAGCAGATATGCTTTTCCATTTCCTGGTCGTTCCCTGTCATTGGCTCAGACTCTCTGCATGTGCACGTTTGAGCGTGATGGTGCGTGGCGGACTCTGCAGTGAGGTGATGGCACGTGAAATCACCGAGGAGCTGGGGGAGGGGCCTACAGGGCAAGTCAACCCATGTCTTTCCGATATTTGCCCATATCATTACCATCAATGGAGTGAATATGAACCACATCAACACATTCTGATCTGTTTTAAGCCGTTTCGCTTTCATATCGTATGCTCTTTGCCGCTGTCTTGGCTTTTTGGGGTTGTGTTGTTTGTTTTCAGTGCCCCTGCAGTTAAATCACAGTGACTGGACAGGATTGCAGAGCCGGCAAAAAGGAAAAAAAAAAAAAAGTGTGTTTCAAAGAGTGCAAGACAGAATGGGGCTGAGATGGAAAGCAATGGGAAAGAAAGGCAAAGAAATCAAGCTGAACCACGCAGAAATAAAGCCAACAGAGGCGCACATTTGAAGGGAATTGCGCCGTTTTCAAAGCCCTCGATCCTTCAATTATAACAAGTCTGCTTTTCTCGATGTCTTTATTTGACCAGAAAACTAAACTGGACCAGTGTTGCAGTGGCAGCAGTAAAATATCACCCCATATCTCTTATTAAACACTCAATTGCTGGTTTCCAAATTACACATCACGGTTTATAGTGGAGTCGCGCCATCATGCTGAAGTCTATTCCAAAATGCTTACTCTTTTTTTTTTTTTTTTTTACTTCCGTTCAGATTGTTAGCACACTCTTACAAAGATAAATTTTATATTGTACCACGAGAAAGAAAAAGGTAAACCTTTTTGAAAACAGGTTCCAAATGAGCCCATCTTTGCTCTGTTTGAGACACAGAAATATTAACCAGAATCTCTCTAAACCAGCATGAAAATAAATTAGCCTCGCAATGGCAGCAGCAAAAAATGCATTTTAATTTCTTGGAAAAATAATGGTCCCCCAACAAAGCAGTACTGGTGGAATTAACTAGTATCATATTACATACCACCTGAAAAAATCCATGACAGTAAAGTAAACCCTGACGTGATATAGCTGACTTGTTTGTTAGTATTGTATTGCTTTGCTGTAAGTCCTCCACTTTTTTAAGCATCTATACCATGTGAAATGAATTAATATAAGGGAATTTTTACGTTTTTTTATCATCCATTATCCATGAAATTAACTGACCGTGCGTGGGTGGGAGGTTTTTTGGCGGGAATCTGGTCGGGTGGGGAAGGGATGGATCGGTGGGCATGGGTCATTTTGGAATCTATTTATATCTTAATATGAGTCCACATAAAATAAAAAGTAAAATATATGACATGCAGGTCCATAGGCTCCGTGGTTAGAGTTAAGGCACTTCACTGTGAATGAAAACTCAAATTGCAGACTGCACATGCGCACAATTCAGAAAACTCTAATTATCCTCGGAGTGAAGACTGAGAAGTGGCTGCTAATCACCAGTTATGAATATGGAAAACATTTGTAACTTTTCTCTTCGAAGATTGCTTAAAAAAGTGCCTCTCCCATAGTTAGGGGCCTGTGACATCCATCTCAAAGCACCAAAACAAGTAGTGTCCCTGATTTTGTTGCACATGTGTAGTATTGACTGTGAGCATTGGCGAAGCAAACAACCTTCCTCAACGGTGTCCTGCGGCGAGCCGTTATAACGGAAGCGCCGATGCTGTGGCCTGATCAATAAGTCGTCAGCGCCACCGACTGTATCATTATCATTTTAATGACTGTGGTATTTCTCGGGGTGATGGCCGCGCAGACAAACGGAGCACACCTGAGGTCCACTGTTGGACGCAAGGTCCATGTTTCCACTAATGGTCGCTGACATTTAGAGAGACAAGTCCAAACTGAAAATGTTATGGATGTATAGAACGGTGTGGAGAGGTTATCTTAAAAAAATGCTTGAATTGATAGTTTTAAAGGGAAGACCGTGGAGGCTTTCCTTATCTTCACAATAAAGTCATTAATTATTGCACTGATTCAACATTTCTCCGTAGAATGATGTGGGAAATTGTAAATCCAAGAGCCATTTTTCAAGGATATTCATATTACCAATTTTCCAATTTAGTTTAATTTCCAACAGACTCCAAAACTTCCAGTCCCAGCTCAGAGGGATTTTTTAATATGTAGTTCCTCGCCTGGTTTATTGAGTTTTGATCCCCAAAATACAAGACGAAATTAGAATTTTTACATATTTTTCACCACTAAGTAGCTCATTCAAAAACTAAACGATAATATATCAATTTTGTGGCTAAAAGTTGGCCAAAACTATTGCATTTCATAGAATATGAATTATAACACAAAAACCTTTATTTCTCTCATGGTTAGTGGTTACGTGAAGTCATTTATTTGTTTGTTTACACTTTTCAACTAGAAACTAGCCAAATGTGCCTCATTTAAAGTTTACATATTGTGCATCTTGAAACATACATCAATTTTGTCAGAGAGTCCTGTATTTCAGCTGAAGTGGGTCCTGAACAATTTTCCTGGCAGTTGTTGAAAGTCATGTAAACGTTAGATCAGGGACATTTTAGTAGTTTCTGTTTCATTATGATTTCAAAAGAGTAAGCTCAGTTCTTTGACAGTAAATGGCTTTTTACAACCACTAACCATGAGTGGAGGGAAAAAAGTGTTATCATTCGTATTCTATATCTGTTCATCTGCAGTGTCACCTTAAACCAATCTTGCTTATGTCAAGGACGAATACATCGCTGGACTACTCTTTTGTACAAAAACATTTTACGTTATTACTCCAAATTCATGATTCTAGAAAAACAATACATACAACACAACTTTCTTTTGTCTATGATAGAAAACTTAAATCCGTTCCTGAGGGGTGCAATTTCCTACTCACGAGAGGTATACAGTACATCCAGCATTTGTCCCTGTATACTCCATTATGGAAAATGAGAAATGCTGACTTATACCTTCGATTTAAGATTGACTTTTGTACTTAGAGATAAAGAATTGACTTGTGACACATATTTTTAATGATTGATACAACTGGACACAGGACTTTTTGCGTAATACATCGAAACGTGAAGCACCATATTCAGTATAAATAGCCTGGAACGCACAGGTGTTGTGTGTGGTCGGACATCAGGAGCACAGCCCTGATGTCAGTCCAACAGATGTTCAGTCCTCCGGTGCATGCACTCACTATTCACTCTGCCTATGTTAGCCCTTTGAATTCACTTCACAGCTCTTTCTCTGATTATTGATACCCAAGAAACAAAGATATCTTAGAAAGAAATGTAGGAAGGTTGCAATAAATTATCTACTTCTACTACTATTAAAAACATGCACAATAATAAGGTCCACTCCAAGACTAGGACTAGGCAGGTTGGAGGAGGATGGAAATGGGTTTAGACGTAAGTTTATTTTTACTATGAGTAATGCAAATCATTCCTTGGCCAGCTCTGTCTAATATATGCATGTTTTGTCCAGTCAGTGTGTATTTGTACTTTTATACAGGGCTCTATTCCAGCCCATGTGACGCGAACCCACTCTCTGAGCAGGCAGCCAATCTGGGCCCTGGCTCCACTCCAGAAAAGCCATCACTTCCACTGAGATATACTCTCCCTCGCACACATAAACAACACACTATATAAATGCAGAAAACATATTAACTGACTTCTCGTTTGTTTTGGCACGGCGTGTTTTCTAAAATAAACTCCATACAAGCTGCTATTAGTTTGTTGGCAGCGCATGATGCAAAGCTAGTGCCATAGTTCTCTGTGTCTCCTGGGGAAATGGCTGCAGTGGGAACTGTAGAATCACAGGATGTTTTGGGGCTAAAGAACCAGACTTAAGTTGGTCATACACGGTGCGATTTCCCTCACTATTTTGACACAAACTTTCATTGCACTACAGTTTTTTCTCTGTCGCAGTGTACAGTGTATGAGCCGCGATTAGCTGCTCACGACCAACGTACGGCAAATGATTGTTGGGTGTTAAAACGCACTGTTTGCGGATAATAGTAGGATGGGTCCAAACTGCATCAAGAGCAGTCCCGTGCTGCTCTGGGTCACAGTGGTACAGTGTCAGGTCAGGCGTGTACTTGGGATTTGTTCGTATGTGATTCAGCCACACAGTTCAAAATCAGCTCTAAAGTTGCAGTGTAAGCCCAGCTAGAAAAGCTTTGTGGAAATATTGTATTTTCTGGACTATAAGTCACAGTTTTTCTCATAGTTTGGCGGGTCCTTATACTTATACATTGAAATATGTAATTCCACATGTTAGTTATTTTCACACTGATTCTGTTCTTTGCGCTAAAGTTATCTGAATAGCTGTTAATATGTTACGTTAACATACCAGTTGAATCTGATTGTATTATTTGACAGGGATTTGTAGCGTGTTCCACAGAACAGGTGCTGTGTAGGATGGGCGTGGTCAGAGGGGAACGCTGTTGATGTAGTATATTGTGAGTCCAGACACGGGGAGAACATGCAAACTCTACACAGGAAGGTTCTGTCCTGCAAACCACTGCGCCACCATGCCGCCAATCATATATATTGTTTTTCCAACAAAAGAAACAATCAATCATAGCAGCCCTAATAGGTCATTTCTTTCCTTCATTCCTGTGTTGTGGCGCCTGTTCAAACGCTCTCATGCTTAAAAATGTTTAAAAAGAAAGTGGGCAGAATAAAACCACACTTTTAACAGATTTCGTTTTTTACTTTCAATTGATCTGTTGAATTCAACATTTCCAAAAACTCAAGACTGCAATCAACAATATTTTCATAATCTATTCATGTCATAAAACTTTCTCTCAGCACATTGGCAGCATCAACACAAGAATTGATTATGAATAATTTAAATAGTTGTGCAAAAAATGAATTCTCTGTTGTTTCTTTTTAACCAAAACATATTCATGTCTTCTTCGGATCAGACACTGTTGAGGTAAATATTGATATTACATAAGGAAGGCGGTGCATGCTGAATTCAACTAAAGCAAGCCTCTGCCTGCAAGAGCGTTGTCCTCCCTGTGCTAATAGAAATTCCCTAGCCAGCTCATTTCAATGCAGTGGTGGCTTGGGTAATGAGCTAGCTGCCGCTGACACATTGATTTAGCCAGAAGAGTTGCTCAAATGATTCCACTCCTCCAGAGGGGCCGAAAGAGAGCGAGTGAGAGAGCAGAAGAAGAAGAGAAAGATGTCAACAGCTTCTGTAATGGCCACAGCGGCTATTATGAAGTGACACCTCCCCTCAGCTTGATATTCAATCCTGCAACACAATGACACAGCCACACCCCCTGCCTCTACCTCCCTCCTTGTCTCTGCCTCCTGGGACCAAAGGCTGCATACAGCGGTGATTACAAACATTACAGAAGATATGTGAATATGTAATCAAAGGCACACTGCGGAACATTCCTGGTTCTGCGTCGCAAGAGTCGATAAACTGCCGCCAAATGAGCTCCTAACGATTAGCAAGTCTTCAATGTTATTTTTGAAGTCTGTTGTCAAAACGGGGCATTTGTAAGAGGACCTGTTGTCAAAGCGGGGCAGTGACAAGTAGGGATGTCAAGATTAACCAGTTGTACAATTACCGTGATTATAAAAGCTCAAGGTAGGTTAACCGTGAGGAAAATCGTTGTTTTTCATGATGACTCCCAGTGTTGAATCCACCAACAATACATGAAGTCAGGTTAAACAATCCAATGTGCAGAGAGCAAATCCATGTTATCCATCTTTACATGATAATGGCAGAACGTTGCCAAAGGAAGAGTCCTTTGTTATGTCAAAAACCAAAGCATACTCTATTTCAAAATATATATATTTTTAAACATGGGCTAAATGTTCAAAGGGTTTTTATTAGTGCTGTCAAAAATATGGCGCTATTTTCACGTTTACTCAAACCAATTTTAACGGCGTCATTTTTTTTATCGCGCGATTAACGCTGCCCATGCATCACCCGCATCACCCGCATCACCCGCATCACCCGCGCCACCGAAGACTTTAGCTAATATCTCCGCGAGTAAATGTCGTAGAGACTTACGTTTTTTTGCGCTGCAAAGAGGGTTTGCGCTTTAAAATGTGTCCAACCATGTCCTTCTAGGCCACCGGGGGGCGATTAGCCTGAACTTAGCTATCCGTAAACTCCGGTCAATTATCATTTCCCTACATGTACGTCTGGGTCTGATCTCAGTGGCTGCGTTAACATCGTTTGAATTGCCTCGGACCATTCAGCGAGCGGGAGGCAGGTGTTGTAGGTAACGTCAGGCATATGAAGGAAATTATAATATGGATGCCTAAGGCCAGGCTAGTGATTGGGTAAAATCAGATCCAATCGTTTCAAACTTTAAAAGGAGTTGACCCCTCCCACCTGAAAACGGAGCTCAATTGTGAAGATCCAGACCCTCTCTACAAATGAGTACGAAGGTAAGACCAGGCTCGGCGGCGATGTAACTTGGCGTTGAAAATTCGTGTCAAAAAGTGCTGAGATAGCATTTGCCAAAACTGCTGACTCTGCACTTTACACAATCGCCCAGGGATGCTACTTTATTTTTTAAATCAAAACTGCAAATATATGGAGAATAAACGCAGATTGCACATAGAAGGTCAGGTTTATAGCCTTTTATGTTCATAGAAGCATATATTAGTGGAATACTAATCAAAAAAAAAAGTGGTTACAGAAAAACTCTATGTTAGTGTAAAATATAACATTGTTTTCAATCAAAAACATTTGCACAAAGACTATCCACTTTTCCATGTTGATTATAGTATTAAAATGATAATTCAAGGGAATTCAGAATAGATAAAAATGTGTGATTAATGTGCAATTAATCAGGAGTTAACTATGACATTAATTAGATTCATTTGACAGCACTAATATAAACATATACATATTATGCCTTGTTTCATTTTTGGGAAAGTTTGGACAGTACTTTTTTGGAAGATTTTGAGAAATACTTTCTTCCTTAATTCCGCTAATCAAGAATAATCATGAAATCTCAATATTTTTCCATCAATAATCGCGACTCCAAAATTAAGAATCGTGTCATCCCTAGTGACAAGCTGGGTTACAAGTCCAGCCTAAAAATAGGTTTACCCTCTCAGAGTAAAGAAAAAAAAAACATTTTTGAGACGGAGTAATTAATTTAATTCATAAAACTAACACCTCTATTTTACTGCGTGAAATGTTAGTATGCCTGTAATGTAATGAAAGGCTTGCTAAATCAGTACTTATCTAACAACTATAATTACATCAATTTGGACAAAATAATAGCTGTTGGAAAAGTTGTAACAATGTGATATATTTACACTATTTTCTTCTCTCCAACCCGTCCCTTTTTCATGCTGGACTGCAGATCATAATCAAGCCACGAACACGAACCTGCCGCTTAAGTTTTATGAGCGACACAGACTTTAATGAGCGGCTCATTAACATAACGACATGAATCCATTAGGACCTTTTCCAAGGAGCTGTTACGGGATCTGCGCCATATGCCTTATTTATTAGCACCTATTTGTTCTGCTTGTTGCTTTACAGGCTCACATGGCACGCATAACGGGGAGCGTCGGGGCAGAGATGTCGCTGATGAGCCTGAATATGGACAGCCTAAAATATATGGACTGTATTATATTTCCATAACCTTAGTTTCAAAGTAAAGTTCGGATGTGCATGCTGTTCCTCACCCGACCACGATGAAAGGATGCCCTGCTGGGACGTGTTGTGGAGTTTATTTTGACTACTTTGTAATATGATGCTTCCATGTAGAGGTCCAATGAGGTTGTCTTTAAAGCACAGTGGAGAACAGTGGCTACGTGTTGTGCAGGTTAATATCTAGAGCTAGAGAGGAAGGAGAGAGGGAGAAGAAGAGAGACAGAGAGAAGAAGGAGAGATAAAGAAGGGATACAGAGACAGAGGAAGGCCAGAGAAGGAGGGAGAAGAGAGAGGAAGGAGAGAGGGAGAAGAGAGACAGACAGACAGAGGGAGAGCGAGAGGAAGAACAAAGAGAGAATGAAGAGAGAACGAAAGAAGAGACAGACAACAGTTGGTGTAAAAGTGTTGCTACATATTTGTAATCTTTCAGCATATTTACACAAAAAATATAATGCAAATCAAGGTGAAAGTATCTAAGTATTCAGAATACAGTACACTGATTGGGCAAAGTAACTGAATACGTTACAAAATACATTCCAAGACAAGTATTCAGTATTCTGTAACGGAATACAATTTCAAAGTATTGTCCCCAACACTGCTAGTCAACACCCTGCACATGTTTTTGAATATTGTCACCACTTTTGGACACCTTGAAAATGTATTTGTTTATTTGTTTGTTTGTTTGAGCAGCACAGCATTGCAAACAAGGTTCACAGAAAAGAGCAATATATTTGCACTCAAAAGGAGTAGGTTGAGGTTCACAGAATTCATGGAAGATAATTAGACCTTGGTTTGGTTTGGGCTGTGTTTATTTGAGGATTTTACATTCTTTGTTTTTTGTTTTTTTTTTCACCAAAATTTACAATTATTCGTTTCTGTAAGCGCAAAGGGAGTCGGCTGAAGCAAAAAAGCTTATATGCGCCTGCCCCGTTCAAACCTTAGTTCTTATGTGCCAATAGAGACGTCATTGAACTTTTTTTGTGACCATTTCTTTATTATTGTTTATAGTTGACATAGACATCTTTGCATTTTATTTACAGAATTTTGCACACCTTTTTTTTCTCCCACACCCTGTCTTCCTTTTAGAGAAGAAAGAAAGAAAGTAAAAGGAGGAAGAGAAAAGAAATAGAAGAAGAAGGAAGGAGGGACTTCAGTGAACTTTTGACCGTGTGGATTGGCCCTGGAGTAACAGAGAAATTAGCGATAAACTAAGATCAGAAATCTGCATTTTGACAGTCACCAGCATAGAATTTTCATCTCCATTTTAAACTACAGGCTCATGTTGTGATGTTCAGATTAATTTATTTTTGCTGTGCAAATATTGAAAGAAATGTTCCCCAGTAATGGCTCGCGACCCAATAAAAATCACTCTGCAACCAACTTTTGGGTCCCGTCCCACCAATTGAGGACCACTGTAGTGTAGTACAGATGTAAAACAGCTAAATCATCCCACAATCTAGACAAATAAAATGATGCAAAGAGAATGAATAAAATAGAAGATAAAAATATGAATAAATTATAAAAACATCTGAAAAGGGTGCTACTTTCTCCCCATCTCTTCCAATGAAAAAGGCTGAACAGTTATAGCCATGTTGTAGCAAAGGTAATCTGAAGTCACACTGCCAAATCTAAACATGGTTTGAAGCTCTAAAAAGTAGCACATTCAGAAAATAGGCTCATATCCCTCCTCAGTAAAAGAATACAAGAATATTTCATTACAATTCCAAAATAAATATGCAAAATATGCAATGTTACTGATTAGTAATACCGCCAGAATAAACGGATTATTCTCACATTCGTTCTTGGCTGAGCATTTGGAGACCACCGTGTTCTCAAAACGTAATTGTTGTATTTTTAATCTGTAAACTTGAACATTTGAAATGATAATCAAAGTCTCAAATCATATCATTAAAGTTAATTCGAAAATTGGAGCCAAGAGCTGTACAGACGTGTCCCTTAACCAAAGGGTTAAAGTCTTAAAGGAAAGGACTTGACACGTGCCCTTTTCTTCTGCTGTTGCTCTGTTCGTAAGACTTGGCGAGGACGTAGGGAACGAGGGAAGGAAACGAGGTGTTAGGAAAGCACTTGACTGTCTTTCTGAACCTTTTGACTTCTCATCGGGGGGAAATTGCGCTTGTGCATCAGTGTCGCACCCCGGGAGGTGGACCCCCAGCCACGCACCCCCGTCAGTGCTCCAAGCTCTTTGTCCAATAACAAGAGATTTATTCCGGGAGCATGTAAAAATAACCTTGTACACATCGACATAATGGTGGGTCTCTTGCACTCTGGTGTCTCCCACTGCTAAAATATGCAGCTTATTTGTTCAAGGTCGGGATGCCAAACAAGTATGTGTTATGCTATAGCTGAGGATATAATGAGAAGGTGAGATGCGACTCTGGTATTCAGTGCTGAGCTAAGTCTATGCAGTATTCAGATGCCATTTTCAGGAACAGTCATTTTTAGTTTTTTGTTTGGAAAAGTAACATTGTCTGGTTTGGTACAAGTTCATCATTAGCTCTAGTGCAGTGGTCCTCGATCTTTTCACACAAAGTACCACCTGATAATGAATTTTGCAGTGAGGTGACTAGTCTTTTGAAAAATGTTAACACTATTCTCAAAAAATACAAAATAAAATTCACCATTCTTCATTCAAGGAGAATTATGCCAGGTTTGGTTTCATGTGGATGGGTACTTAGAATAATACACCACATAGACATGAAGTTCAATTTATACTAATTATTCATTCGTATAAATGATGGACTCTTGAGAATGCTGTAAAGTCATGTGAATGTTACACCAATTGTAGGTAAACAAAAACAAAAAATAAGAGTGCTTCAATAGTCAAAAAGTCTGCAGTTTTGGGAGACTGGGGATGATTGTAACACTTTTAGCTTAAGGGCTGTAGCTCACTGATCGTCTGAGCTGTGACTCTCAAACCTTTACACAAAACATCTACATTTGCTGTCTACTAATGGCAGCTCATAAGATTCCTATAATCTTAACACAAACACCATGAGAAGCTGTCAAACTAAGGGGTACCTCTGTTACAACTCTCCCCACTAGCGCTCTTGCAGGGTGAGTTGTAACACCTCTCTTAATCATGTGTTATAACCATGCCCGCTCCTGTTTATAATGTTCAGCTAACAGGCAGTAGCAAACTAGCCTGAAAAAAGAGGGCAGAATATGCATTTTAATATTTTGGAAGTCTAATTTAAATGCCTAAATAAGGAGGAGACAAAAATGACTTTCTTGTTGCAAAACAAGTAAAATCTGCAGCATCGACTTATCGTTTGATTGATTGATAGGATCATATTACACTCATCTGGACTCTGATTGGTCAAAGCGGTGCTGTTTCTCAGTGTTACAATCATCCCCGGTCTCCCCTACTCGCATTGTACTTACATTTTCCATAGACTACCATGAGCTAAAATAGCAGAGCAAAGTACAGAAAAGAGTTGTGCACTGGAAAAAAGATAAATGGCATGAAATATGATACTATATAATGAATTTAAGTTGGTTTGGAATAGTCTAAGATCAGATACAATGCTAATACCAATGGAACAAGCATAAATACCACTTGAAATAAGATAAATTAACTTTTACATTAAAAATTAGATTTGTTTGTTTTTTGAAATGATCTGAACAATACATCTGAATGATGGAAAGACTGTGCTTGTTCCAATGGAAATAGGATGATGACACATTATGAATTCAATTTGTCTTATTTAGTGTTATTTAATGTGCGGAACATCCTTAATAATGGATCACTATATTAAATACACAAATACACACCCTGCATTGTCCTAATGCTTTTATATGAACCATAACTCCACTATGTTGCATTTTAAAACTCTCCCTTTGTAAATTATTATGGAATGTGCCAGGAATCCCACACATCTTAAACATTTTGACGACAAAATCCTGCGCTTTATGGCTGCACTGCTCTCTTCACTTGCTTCTGGATGGCGGCCGAGTCTTTCAAACTGTGTCAACGCAAAACCTATCAAATCTATCTTTGATTCATCCAAGTTCCTGTTTCCCCGGTGCGTGCCTCGCCGTTTCCCCCACTAGACCTTCCGAGCCGGACTCATTTCGCCAGCGCGCTCTCAAAAACCTGTCATCTCTTGCTGCATGCCCCAAAGTGAGAACTCGCACCCTCATTGCCAATTAAACTCCAATCAACAAACGAAAATGGAGTGAGACATCAAATTACGTCCAATATCCTCTCCCATACTCAGGCCTGTCCGTGCCAGCCGCAAATTAGCTTACAAATTAAAGCTCTGAAGGCGGGAGTTGCCAGATAACTACCGAATAGTATCCTGCCCGCGCCTTCTTGATGCGCCGATCCAACTTGTATCTCTTTGGATTTCTTCCTGCCTGCGCTTGATGAATGTGGAGAGAGTTTGAAAGGGCAAGTTGATGAGAAGTTGTCCCATTGAAGTGTGTTCCGGCCTGATCCATGTTTGATAATGAAGACGTTATGGAGACAAAGCAAACACTGTTAATTAATGAATTAACTCAAGATGAATTATAGATGAGGGAGGCTTGATTAATTGCGTGTAAGATTTCCTGCTTACTGCTTCTTCTTGCCAGCCGGCGCTATTGGCAAAATGCGTGGCGCGGTTGCCAGAAACCGTGTGTTGTTGTTTTTACATGTATTGTGTGCTTAATTAGGAAATCGGGCGGTGTCAGCTAACTTTTTGCTTTCGTTGTTTAAAAGAACGAATGAAGGTCAATGGTGCACCGACTCAAGAGGAGTGTCCTTTGAGTGCTTTGTGTGTTAGGGGCCTGCCACAGTCGCATGGGGATGGGCCAGATTTCCCCGTGGCAACATTATTGGGAGTATAGTGGGCAATGGGTCTCTCTGCTGGACACAATAATAGCATGTGCTCAGGCAGCGACCTTCCAATTACCAATGAAAAGCTAGAGGATTGCACTGCTGCTGACCTAGGATCGCAAGCCAGGCTGACTCCGTGTATGAGGTACATTGGAAGACAGTCTGGGATTGCGCTGTTGGCTGGCTGAAACTCTGGTGAGAACGCTACCAGACCAATCACAGCACGGGAGGCGGGAGTTAGTGATGCGCCATTTTCAGCGTCAGAGTTAGTCAACAAACTAGTCAAGATGGCGGCTGCAACGGAGCACTGTTTTAGCACGGCCTTTAAAAAGGACATTTTCATCACTCTTCCTACTGCATTTGCGTCACATCTGTGTTTCTCTGATTGGTTTCCCATTTATTTACCTGACACACACATGCGAAGGAGCGAGTCGCCATCGTGTCTTTTCTCTAAATCGTTGGGCGTGTTCACAAATCTGTCCATGTCTTTGAAAATCTAGCACTTTGTTTCCTGTTTGTTTCCTGTTTGCCTTTCACACTAAAAGTCTCTGGATGTTGCCGTCTTAGTGAGAGTTCTATTGTGAAAGGGTCAGACAGCGACAGAGCATCACATGACAGCAGCCTGGCATCATGAGAGGAGCAGCTCATACTTACTTTTTGTTTTACTCAGGAGTTCTAATGCCTTTTCTTACTCCTACGGTTTGCAATGCAGACCTACTGTACATACAGTATGTTATCTTATCTGTGTAACTGGTTCTATTTATCATCTTAAAAAATCGTGATTAAATCGAAATCGTGATATTGTATTTATGCCACATCGCCCACCCCTAACTGTATCTTAAAATTAGGGATATCTTTGTAAGTTTAAAGACATCTGTAGCCCAGTGTTTGCCTACTGATCCAAAGGGCAGTGGTCCCACACTGGCTCCCACTGTCTCATCCTTCAGCAGGACACTTCACCCGTCTTGCTTGGACTGTACAGTGCATAAATGTGCAAATGGGTGGGTTGCTCCTCGATGGAGAAAGTGATTCGAGTACCCAGTGGAGGAGGAAAAGCGCTAAATAGATTGAGAACATTTTACCACTTATATAGCCAATAAAAAAAAGAGTTATTGATCTTTCATGTGGATACTGTAAAGAATCCGAACACCATTTCTCTTTCCCCTTCTTGTTACTGCACACACTGGTAATATCTCGTCAGATCTTTTAATAATTCATACTTTTATACTCTGGGTTATCGAAGACATGACAGGCAGACAGCTCGCGGCTCTCTGAGTGCTGTCTGGGGGCTCCTCATGTTATGTTTCCCATCACTGTGTCATCGCCCAAGCACCAATCTTTAGCTCATCATCTTGCCTCTTCATTTGGCTCCTGTCTCCCCGGTGGAATTTGTGAAGTACATGTTTAGCATACCGACTCGTGTTTCTTCTGAGCTCCTGCACTGCATTTGTTTGTTTTGTAAAACAGGATTTCCCGAACTCTTGGGCAAGCTGCAAACCCTCAGAAATGACCATGCCCTCACTCTAAAATGTAACTGCTGTTAGTAATAATCAACCATCAATCAGGTTGGTTTTTATTTTGTTGTTTTATCACCATTCACAAATATGCTGTTTTCAATTACTTATGATGGAAAATGATCTATGCATAAG
Organism: Lesueurigobius sanzi; assembly: GCA_900303255.1. Taxonomy (NCBI): domain Eukaryota; kingdom Metazoa; phylum Chordata; class Actinopteri; order Gobiiformes; family Gobiidae; genus Lesueurigobius; species Lesueurigobius sanzi. The sequence continues at coordinate 2,252 of OMNZ01109126.1, read as the reverse complement.
TACAATTGTAGCTGTTTTACCTTGTTTTGGTCCCAATTTTTGTTGAAATTGAATGGAAAATACTGTATTGAAAAAGTTATGTAAAATACAGTGTTTGTGTGGACTTTGCTACTCTCAGACTGGACATTTGAGGATATAGGAGTACTTTATGGTGTAAACGGCTAAGTGTTTGTCGCAGCCCGATCTGCTGCTGCTGCTGCTGCTGCTGCTGCACTGGGTTGCGCTGGTTAATTAAAAGAAGCCTGCCTGCATTATTCATGAGGCTGTAATTATACATTCCTTTTGCTGATCCCCAGTCAGAGACATTAAAAATAGATCTGAGTGCACAGGCTCGGCCTCCCAGCTCACACTTTCTCAACATGTTTGGGTATGACTCCGTAACTTATGCCTATCTGCCCTGTATATACGTATACAGTATGTGAGTAAAATGGAATTGGGTTGTGGTCCTGCCGCCAGTAAGGAGTGTCTGCTGTGCATTGCTTCTCTCTTCCTCCCTTTGTCCAAAGACAAGAAGTGGGCTACAGTGAGCTTGGAAACCTTTTTGTGCGTGTACTTCACTTATATTTTTTAGTAAATAATATTTTCATTCATGCCTACAGGCTTAAACTTGAAACTTTTTAGTTCATGCCACCAATTATTATTTTTTGTTTACAGCAATCAAAACATTCTTTATTTTTTCTGTCTGGGGTTTGATTTCTGCATTTGATTTTAATATTTAAGTTCAAGTTTAGTACTTTCAACAAGTTTAGTTCGACAAATGCCACAGCATCTCTCCATAACACCATTTCCTTTGATAAACTCACGAGGGAGAGTTCTCTCATACAAAATCTGCCTGTGCATGTGTATTTTTTACTATTAGCCGACCCTAATAGTGAACTAGCCACTGGATAGAGCGTAATGAGTGCCCTTTAACAACTGTAATTGCTTTTTGCCCATGTTTACTCCAACTTTAAGCAGACTCAACATTTGACAGCCCAAACTTTGCAAGCTCCTTTTTTCCCCCACAACAAAATCATGCTCTAGTTCCTCCTGGCAAAGAACCTGTTTTCCTTCCTGTCAGGAGCCATTCTGCGTGGTCTCCCGCCTCGTCCCAGGCAGGTGGTCGTCTTTTGAGCACCTTTATTCCCCTCATTTTCGTACGCATCTGCATAATGATATACAGATAGGCGGGCTTTACGGTATCGGCCAATCCCAGAGCTTGTTCGGTATCGTGGAGGATTTCTCCTTCTTGGCCTTGGGGTGCTGCTCCAAATCGTTTTCTTGCTTGTTTCTTGGATGTGAATAATAGATTAGTGCCTCGCAGCTTCCCGGCGTTTGGCTGACTTAAACCACCATTTTGTGTGCGTGTGTTGTCAGGACCCTATTATGTAAATGCGGGGCTTTGGTATGGAATTGACTTTGTATCCGCGCATTGTTTTCCCTCCTGTAACGCAAACAGCTGAAAACAAACACGCATGGATAAATACTGCATTTATCCAATAAGCCCGCGCAGTCGGTATCCCGGGTTTATAGACACTACGCTAACCGCCATGTTGGTTTTCATGTACTTTTGCAACTGTAATTGAATAAATGTTTATTAAAGCACAGTATGATGGTGGTCTTTAAAGGTAACATACAGTTGTAGCCACAATTATTAGCCCCCCCTTATAAAATTAGCCATCACTCTTGATTTCTCCATGAAAATGACCAGAAACAATAAGTGTTTGTTATTCTAGAAACACACTATAAGACAATGTCCAATAAGTTTAAATAAGATATTCTTATTAGCGGAGATGGAGATGAGTGCATCAGTGGGTCCAAAGGTAATAGGCAAGCAGGTGCTCTTCACAGGACAAGGTTCATTAGTTAACATAAACAGCTACAAACCCTATGTGAAAGGCGAAAGGTAGATGCTCTTCTAGCCAAAAAAATATTATTTTTTGCGTGCCTCGGATTTGTCGGTGTTGTGCCCTTGAAGAGCATTGGCCTTTCGCCATTCACATAAGGTTTGTAGCCATCTATGTTAAGATATTTTTATTGTTTACACCAAGATTAAACAAAAAAGGACAAAAATGATACGTCAATCAATAGCCAATAGTGTGGTCTTTTTGACAACCTCTTTGAGTAGTTGTTAACTAGGTTTGCACACGTCTCCTGAGAGATTTTGGCCCATTCCTCCATTGCAAATTGTTCTAGCTGGTCCAAATTGCATGGTTTCCGAGCATTCATTTTATATTGTGTTTTATATTCCAAAATGTACCAAAAGCTTCTAA
>OMNZ01109124.1:50162-68065 GCA_900303255.1 Lesueurigobius sanzi | reverse complement strand
AGATCAGACCCAGACGTACATGTAGGGAAAATCGTAGGCAAAAATTCTTCAGTCTTCATCTGTACTCTGTAGTTGAAGTGTAGAACTACACTTCAGGGCTGTCTCAGCACAAGTGTAGAACTACACTTCAACTACAGAGTACAGACTGAAGAATTTTTGCCTACGATGGACAACTCCTGTACGACTGAGAACCTACACAAATGTAGGGAAAATGATAATTGACTGGAGTTTACGGATGGCTAAGGTCAGGCTAGACATGGCCTAAAAGAACATATTTTTTCAGTACCAGTCTCCTGAACCATTTTGTGTCTCGATATTATTAGCACCTAAAAAGTATTTAGATACATTTTGACTGGTGTTGTTGAACGGTACCCAGCCCTAGAAATCATAATACTGTAAAGCGGTAGTGAGGAAGGACACAAAAATGACTCGCAAGACCGTTCTCATTGGGTTGGAGACCTTTGACAATCATATACTGTATATTGATACATTTTTTTGACACATTTTAAAAGTCAGCCTTATGATCAATGAAGTTAATGTGGCTCCATTCATTTGTTTTTATCATTCTTGTTTTGCAACTATCTTCCCCATTCATGTTGTATATGAATATTCATTAATCATGGTTTCTGCAGGAAGCAGAAAGCCAAATGTATTTCTTTATGATGCCATTTTAAAACCCAAATACAAAAACACCACAAATTGGTGTTTAATATTAATCTTCATATAATCAATAGAATTTTTGACACAACAGACACATTTTGAACAGAAATAGTGTATAATTTCTGCCAAAACTGCAGTCAAGACCCTATTTTTTGTATTTTTGACAAGCTTCTGCAGTAAAACTAGATCTAGAGAACAATGTCACAACAAGATTTTTTGATTTGATGCCAGTTATATTTAATTTTCTAATGTATTTTTAATGACATTCAAGGCCTTATTTTTCCACACAATTAATTGAATGACTTTTGACTTGCTATTTAATGCCCTGCAGAAACCCTGTTAATGTGTGCGGTCCCACGTTTTATAATCTGTTTCTAACTATTTGTTGTACATATGAATAAACCTATTATCTATGATTTTGTAAAGCATGTTACTAGGGATGTAACGATTCATTGAAAAATGATTTAAAATCAATCTAAACTGCTTAAAATGTGAATCGATGTAAAAAATAAAAGAATTGTTTGCAATGGCACATGGTTATAAAACTAATGATATTCATCGGCCTTGAGTGAATGGTTACATCCCTACATGTTGCATAAGAAATGGTGTTTGCCATATCGTGAACATACCATTTGAAATACTCACTGCGCGTGTGATGCAGATGTATGAAAAAGCGCTGGCCACCAATCAGAGGCTGAAATCCAGACTGGAGACGAGTAAACAGGAACTGTCTGTGATCCAGGACCAGCTGCAGAGAGCACAGGTAAACTCGGGGAAAAGTCCACAGAATGTCTGAAGGCCCACGCAGAAATAAATCAAGCGATGACACAAATGCGACATGAAAAATCGCAGCAATAAGCTTCGGTAATCTCTGCCTGGGCTAAATTAAGGAATAATGACACATCCGTTTTGGAAGATTTTTCTTTCAGTGACATTAATCAAAAGAAACATTTCCAATAAATGAATAAACCCTTTGCCCCTGCTGCAGAAAGGACGACCAGGAGCGTGTGGATCCAACATGTTAGACACCGAGAAGAAGGTAAACTCACCATTGATGTGTTCACAATTCAAACTCTTCTGTCGTAATCTTCATTTCGTCATCGCAGGAAAGTTGGGCGCTGAAAAAGAGAATATCAGACATAGAGGATCAATTAAAGGTATAAATCACTGATAATGTCCCATGCACACCGCTCCTGGTTCCCTGCTGTCCGTGACAGCAGTGTCTGGCTCCCATTTCTTTCTCCATTGTTCTCTGTTTACAGTTTACTTACACTGTTGTCCAAGAGCATGCAACAAAAAGCTGTTGTTCATCTGTGAATGAGAAGCTCTGTATGTTAATGACGAGCTAATATAATAGCACAAATCTGTTATACCTGGAAAATATAACGTTGGTTGCACATTGGTTCATTATGCCTTGTACACTGCAAAAGCTGATCTACAAAAAAGTTTCTAGATCACTTTTTGAACTGTTCTCAAAGTGGGTGAGTGAGGTAGTAGTAAAACAAAAAATGTATCAATAGTGACACACAGGCGTTACTAATGTGTGCCACTACCAAGAACAAAAGGAAAAGAAAAAAATGTAACATGGACTGTCCCTTAACAGTGTTGTACTTATTACAACAGTAGTTACAGAAATAAATTACTTTTTTCAGTAACTGAGGAATATAATATGTAACTTAAAGAAAATGCAGTAATATATTAGTCATTACAATTTAAGTAACTCAAGTCACAAGTGCAACTCCTCCAAATAAGATGCAGCACCAAATCAAGTTGGAAACTGGTGAAGAAAGAGGCTGATTTAACTAATGTCATCAAAACAAAACACAAAAGAATGTGGACGACTGAGGGAAAGGAAATCTTTGACTTTGCTCTGTGGCTTTATTATCACTATTTTCAGTCTATATTTTGCCAGAAGTAACTCAAAAGTAACTTCAAGTAGTGTAAGTTATGGCTGCACAATAAATCGCAATCGAAGCGAAATTGCAATTTTAATAACCTAACTTCAAAGGATGAGGTTTTTTCTGCCTTGTGTCTCCAGTGTTGAAGCTGGAATTTAATGAATACCATGATGTATAAAATAAGTTTTAGAAGAATATTTTGCTGACAATACTAGTGCTGGGAAAATAAACAATAATACTGGTAATTGTGAAGAAGGCCCAGTTAGCTGATCATGGCATTAACCACAGCCCCAGAGCTCATGGTTAATGTAAACAAAGTGTGCAAATGCCACACAGTTACCCTTCCCCAGCAGAATCAAAATAAAATTCACCATAACAAAGTGTGCAACCGTGAGACAAAATGTCCATATCATCCCATGCCTAGACAATACTGAAATTAACAATATACAACATAAATCATATTAAAATCGCAATTTCTGTCCGAAAAATCGCAATTAGGTTTAATGTCAAACTCGTGCAGCCATAAACTCACATAAACTCACATAAACTCACATAAACATATTACATTTTTAAAGCTGTAACTAGTAATATCGAATATATTATAATTTGAAAGTCACTTGCCCAACTCTGACCCTAAATACAACATGAAAGATCTGGTGCTTCTGTTCCAGGTCAAAGCAGAGCTCAAGATGGAAAACCAGAGGCTGAAGGATGAGAACGGTGCTCTGATCAGAGTCATCACCAAACTGTCCAAATGATCAACTGTGGCACTGACATTTTAGACTTTTGTTATATTTATTCTGTATATATATATATATAGGCCTAGTTGATGTGACACCAAAGCTGCATCATAAATACATGTTCAATCAAATGTAAAGTTATTATTTTCTTTAAAATGTTTACCACATCCCCAAAATGAATGTGTGACTAGTCTATCAAACCTTTGTGAATAAAGACACTCACCACAAACCTGGCAATGTTCTTTGATAACCTTTAACCACCTTTCATCTGCAGCAAGACTCTCCAGTCTCCACGCCACGTGCTCACGATTATGACGCTTAACTTTGGCGACATTTACAACAAAACATAAGTGTTGTATGTTATTTTGTTTTTACCTGACATAAACCGCTGCTCCAACTTGACTTTGAAGTGAACTTCAACTTCAGTTATTAACCTTTCGTTTCGTTTTAGACATCTCATGCATTATTTTGGCTTCAGCTGTAAACTCTGTGTTCATGCTGCCACCTAGTGGTCACCACGTAAACGTCTACACAGCAGCATACTTGACAGATACAAATGTTTATTTTCATCTAGGATCACATTTAAACAACACACAAATGTCCATTTTCCCTTGAGTCATTTACTGTACATTTAGTTTTGGTCTTTTTTCATTTACTGGAAAACATAAATTTACTTTGTGAAATAATAGCTAAATCATGCAATTCACAAAAGGCACATCGACACACCTCTACGAGACAAAACAAGAACATTTATGGGGGACTCAACAATAACATGATGTTTTGACATTCAGTGCACACAGAACACGGGACTGTGGAGCTTATGGTGACACATGGCAGTATTGCAGTGTGGATGCTCTGATTGGGTCTGCTCTGTGTCAGAGAACTGAGCCCTGGAAGACTGGGATTTTGTTGTCTGATTTACAGTTGATTAGATCACAACCATTTCAATGATTTTAAATGATTCCACATAAGCACATTTAAAATGATCATATTGTATGAATACAGTTTTGGCAAGTCATCCAATTCTAATTGATATGCGATACCATTTTTGTTGTTTTCTGTATTATGTTTCATTTGCTCACGTTTATGTTAGCAGCACTGACCAGCTACAAAAAAATAACCAAATTAAAAAAGCTACCACAAGTAATATTCATAAGTTGCCATCAACATGATGTAACTGAAGTAAACACTTACGGTAAAGGTACACTGAGACAGACCGAGGGCCAGAGTCCTGAATACACTATGTACAAGTCCAAAAGACAAACATGCATTACAGCATTGGAACATAGTCTCTCATTTGGTACAAAGCAAACCTGCTTTATTTGAAATCCAAAAGTTGACATTTCAAACACACACTTGTTCTTGCACAGCAGTCACCACATTATTTTAGATTGTTTTTATTATCAAAAGTGACAGAACACAAACACACATCAATAGATTTATTCTTCCTCAAAACATGCTTCTATTTACACCAGCGAGTGAATACAGTACATGCTCGAGCTTATTGACAAGTGAGCGCAGTGCACTGGAGCAAATAAAGGTAGCACTGTGACGAGACCACTTCTTCTCTTTCCTAAAAGCATGTCTTTTACTTTCATATTAGCTTTGTCAATCGGTATAAACACTGCACTAAAGTAAATGTCTAAACCACTCAAATGAGCTGAAACACTGCAAGGCATGATACATGCTCCATTCTGCAGTTCTATTTGGTTCAAGCAATGAGAATGATATGGATGAAGAAGCTATATTTTGTACCTCATTTTTTTCTAATATGTCCTACAGATATGTTTTGTTTTTATGAGATTTTGCGTATTTGCACATTATGTCTGATGAGAATATTCATGAAATAGTGTTTTGTAAAACTCAAAAAAATGCTTTTAGAAAGTAGCAACAAGTTGCTACGTCCTTGATGGCCTTTGACAACCTTTTCATTATTCACAGATGTGGAAATTCAATACTCTAGCACTAGGTAGATTCCAATTAGGTGTCCAAAAATAATTCCACAGTACAACGCTGTACATTCATAGTATCTCTATTTATCAAAGTGTCATTTCAGAAAAGGCACCCTGTCATATACATTCTGTCTGGGGTCACAGTAAATGTATGTTGGCGCTAAATGCATAGACGTGTCATCAAGGCAAGATAAAGCAAACTTGTCAAATAGGCCTAACTAAAGAACGCTGCCCTTTCATGGTCAGTGGATAATATGAATTTCATGTGAAAGATGGAAACTAGACACTCCCACAACCATCACTGTGTTTCAATTGACCTTATTTGTTCTTAATGAATCTTTTGTCTTTATTTCTATACAGACTTAATGTGAACTAAAGAGATCACCACCCAGTACCGCAGTTTTTTTTTTTTGTTTTTTTTTCCTATTGCAATTAAGAGCACACATTTATTAGCATAATACAATAGTAGGCATGGGGAATGCTGCGCTGCAGGGAAGTAAAGCATGCTCTACAAACTAAACTAAAGCTATATTTCCAATGTCGTCTTTCATTCAGTGTCAGCACCCTACAAATCAGTTTCTAAGTTTCTTCAAAAGAAAGAAAGACATGATTTCTCCTGAGCCAGTCGTGTGAAACTCAACTGCAGTCTTCCCAGCATACACGGAGGTATGTGAGGCATACAGAGGCCTGATTGACTTTACCATAAGCAGATATAATAGATGTCTCTTTTTGCTGAGCAGGTTTCATGACACTGTGGCCATGTAATTCATGCAGTGGAGGCAAGGGGAGGTACAGGTTAGTGCAGTAGCAGGCGGCTGGTGAAGCTCGTTACTTCTTTGCGTTGAGAGCTGCCAGCTGGCCGTCGATGTCCTCCTCTGGTTGGAGCACGTGCCACTGTGCGATGGGCCGCCGCGGGTTGGACAACATGTCGGACCAGTGCTTCAGGCCTAACCCAGTCGCCTTGCTGCCCACGAAGATCTTCCCAATGGCGTCGTTCTTACCAATTTTGTCGTAGTCGAACACCGTGACAACCACCAAGATTTTCTGTGGGAAGAAGATTTCATTTCATTTATTTATTTCATTCAAAAGTAAAAACGATAAACAGCAAAACTGTCAAACGAATGCAGCTTGAATGAAAGGGAGCAGAAAGAAGAATAGCCTTATGATGTCTGCCCCTCATTATTTTTACAAACACTTGTACTCTGTTTATCCAAAATATGGCACACTACGAATGTCCAAATTTTTGTCCAAATACATTACATTATTTATGTTCAGCTCTCGTATTTGGTTAATATGATAGTCTTGATTTGTTTCTTAAATGCCACAATGCTTTATGACTCTTTTATTTGTGAACTGACATGATGACTTTGGTTCTGAATCTGTTTTTTTTTTAAGGTGTCTGTTTCTTTCAGATTATACTGACTTGGATGTTTGCTCATTTTACTATTGGGCTTATACAAAACCTGATCAATATTATAATCATTACATAACATTTTAACAATAATTCATACAAAAAGTACACTGTCATGCCAATAAAAAAAAGTCTGAGAGTACACAGGCTTTATCTATTTATTTAAATAATGAATAATGAATTCATTCATTAATGAATTATTCTTATATTAATAATGAATAAATGCCCTGATGAAGACTGAGTTAAAACGTGTTGGCGTATATTAAAACAGGAGTGCCTCGATCCTTTCCTTGCCATTAATAAATAAACAGTGTTGGGGAGAATACTTTGAAATTGTATTTAGTTACAAAATGCTGAATACTTCACTTGTAAATAGTATCTGGCATAAAAATGCATATGATGACAAAACGTGTTGATGTGAATTATACTTATGCATAGGAACCAAAAGAGCACATTACAGAGAGCACAGCAGATCACTAAACTTTTTCATTTTGACCTTCCCTCTCTTGATGTGATGCAATATGGGTTTAGTTGATTTATTTATTTGGTCAGGGACAATGCACAAATTACATTATTCTATAACAAGAAGAGATGCCATGTGCCAGGTTATAGCAAAAAGATGCTGTATTCCACCCGTAGTGCCTGGACAGTTACAACACTTACAAAAGTACTTAAAATTATAAAAATGTATACACATAGAAACAATCATTATTTCAGTCATACAGTATCTTTAAAATCAGTCCCACTTCAAGAAAACATTCACTAAAATATTCATATTTTGTGTAGGTTCTCAGTCGTACAGGAGTTGTCCTTGAAAATATTCATACAATATCACAGTCACTCAGTATTGTATTCCTTTCATTTGGGGACAGTAACTGTATTTTTTAAAAAGTGACTGTACCAGTAGAGGTAATAAGTGGGTTGATTAGCATTCTGTATCTTAAAGGAATAGGCCACTATTTTACATACTGAGATCTGTTCTTACCTGAGCATAGACGAGTTGATGCGTACCTGTCTGGTCTTTGTGGTGCCCTCAGTCACGCACAAAGACCAAAGATGTTGTTAGCATTTAGCCTCTCCCAGCATATTCAGATGGGATCAAACAGGGGTGAAGTTAGAGGCCACCGAGTTCTTCCACTTTTTCCCTCTTACAATACGTTTATGTGAGTAGTGGCACGATCCAAGCTAGTTACACAAAATTAAATGTGTCAATTTTCTAAGCTGATAAAAAGGGGTACTATATTGTAAGGCGTAATAACACCCCAGGAGCACGTCGTCTGTGCAGAAATACCTTCACACAGTGTGAGAGTGGACGTATTACTGCGCCTTACAATATAGTGCCACTTTTTTATCTGCTTATAAAACTATACTTGGATTGCGTAACTACTCGCATTGTGGCGAAACATCTCCACTTCCATTCCAAGTTCCATTTTTTAAATAATGAATAATGAATGAATTTTCCAAGATGGCGCCGCGGACGGTCGCCTTGGTGTCCTCTCCCCTCAGGGAGGAGGCTACGGTCCCTCCGGACCAGAACCTCCCACCACAAAAACAGCTTCTTTCCCTCTGCTATTAGGCTCATGAACACTCAATAACATTCAATACCTTTGTATCAGACCAATGAACACTTAATAACTCTGTATCAGTCTAATGTAAACTGAATAACCTGTTCCATTTGCACTGCTCTATTTGCACTATGTGGTATGTCCACACTCACATTTGCTGCTAATCTGTAATTCACCATTTACCATTTATGCTGCTGTCTTGCATTGTGTTAAATTACAATTGTATTAGATTTCTTATCTTATTCTATTTTTATGCATGCCTTACAGTTATATCCTTTATATTTTTCCATAGTTTATTATTTATCTTTATTACAAGTTTATGTTTCATGTTGCACGAGTACACCGAAGAAAATTCTGTCTGTGAAACCTTCATTGACAATGGCAATAAACTCTATTCTGATTCTGATTCTGACAAAACACTATTTAAAGAGGGAAAGATTTGAAGAGCTTGGTGGCTTCTAACTTCACCCCTGTTTGATCCCATCTGAATATGCTGGGAGAGGCTAAATGCTAACAACGTCTTTGGTCTTTTTACGGGACTGAGGGCACGCACAAAGACCTGACAGGTACGCATCAACTCGTCAAAGCTCAGGTATACGAACATAATCAGAATGTAAAATAGTAGCCTAGTCCTTTAACAGTTACTACTTAGAAACAACAAATAAAAAGCTCAATAAAAAATAATCATAAAAAGAATGGATTATTTACCATGTTGGCTAGTAACAGAATACATGTATTCAGAATACACATTTTTGAGTAACTGTATTCTGGTACAACTTCCAGCTCAAGATGTAAAGATACCATCCACAGTGACCAGTCTCATTGACTGTCTTCATTGATGTGGTATTTTCCAACTCTGTGATTGGTGTGGTAAATACATAGACCTGATATTGAAACACAGTACCTGCATCTGTTCCAGGGGGATCTCGAAGCTGAATGATTCATTGTAGTACGGGTTTAGAGTGTTCTTCTTTACTGTCGTCTTCTTTTTCTTCAGCCGCTTGCCTCCCTGCAGTAGCGCGATCTTGACATATGGATCTATTAAAAAAAAACAATAAAGATAACAAGCAAAAAAAAACATCATGAATAAATAATGAATTAAAAGTTCCTGTCATCTTCATTCATTGTTGCGTGTCTGACCTGACAGTCCACAGGCGTCCATCTTCTTCAGGTTCTTTGCTTCGAGGATGCACACGGTCAGTTTGCCCGCAGTGGGGACATACCGCAGGGAGATACAGATGTCTCCCAGTTTCTCCGGCTAAACAGTCAACACAGAGAAACCAAAATGATACACAATGCACAATACAGACAGCAAGCAGAGATTAAGAGTGAATGCAGAAGCCCAGGATGAATCAAACACTTGATAATTAAGTACTTTGCAGCTACATTTTCTCAAAATATACACTTTTTCACCTCTTCCTGGTCAGCGCTCTCCAGATCTCTCCACTCCTCGATAGGCCTGCCCAGGTCGATGGAGTTCATTGGGATCTTGATTTCCCCGATGACATCATGTTTGGAAAATCGGTCGTAGTCATACACAGACATGCACAGGGTCTTCCCTCCCAGCTCCTCATAAGGAACCTGAGAAACACGGGGAGACAGACGTTTGATTGGCATTCCTTTGTAGAAATTGTTCAGAATCTCATTAGGAGAGAAAAACTGTAAAGATTAGAAACAAGCACTAAAATGGGATAGCTCATTTTAGTTGTTCGAAGCCAGACTGGGGTAGTTTACTCATCAGCAAAATACTTCACACCTAGAAACTCCCAGGTTCGATTCAGATCCAGGTGGGGCCTTTCTTTGAGGAGTTTGCATACATTGGTATTAGAGAAAGAGTCCACAGAGCAGATTTATGATTAGAATAATAGCTGTTTTGAGAGAAGGGGATGCAGTGGATGGATCCAGGTGAATTGTGGGGCTAAAAATGAACAGCTGAAAGCAATAGACATTTTCAAGAAGAAAAGAGTCAATAGAGATAGAGAATACTGTATGCTGCTCCTATCTGCTTTCTGCTGAAGGACCCGGTGCTACTTACAAATCCTCCAGAGGCCTAATTAAAAGGAACAGGAGCAGTGTGTAGGCTACAGGCCAGCAGAGCCTGACAGCACAGTCCAGTTGTATATAATGTGTCTTCTTTATGGAAAAACAGTGTACTGTGTAGTCAAGGAAACTAAAAGACAGACCTTAAATACAAATGTCTCATTGAAGACAGGGTTGAGGGTTTTCTTGTGGACTTTGGTGTCAAACTTCTTCTTCTTGTCAGGAAGTAGGCAACTTCGAACATAAGGATCTGAGGTCCCGCCTGAGTCCATAGACAAGAGGTCTGCAGCCTGCAGAATCCCCACGGTCAACTGGAAATGAAGAAAAGAAAATAGTCTATATTTAAGATATCAATTAGTCAGAGTCACATATTAGAAATAGCAATAGTAATCTTGACTACACTATTTATTCAAGTTTATTGCAAAAAAGGGTAAAATATATGTATGTATACCCATACCTTTGTGTTCTCAAAGTCATAGTCAATGGAGTACTGTAGTTTCCCCAGAGGCTCCTGTTCCTTCTCCTCTTCCTCCTTCTCCTCCTCTGTCAGACCGGTCTCACCCTCATCTTCATCATCATCCTGGTGTTTCTGTGTAAATAAAAACATACTTCTTCAATAAATGTACTGCATGGTCCTGATCATGAGTCCCCCCTAACAGACAGCATGCCACAGACACTGGAGCTCCAACACTTACCTGTGCAGCACCTGTTACAACATAGCCCTCCCCAAAACATTTCATTCTAAGCCTAGCACAAAATATTTGAACTTACTCAACATATTTTCAATATGTCATACATTTTATTGTTATTTTGGGCATTTCCGTCAACATGCTGGTGCATTACAGTAACAGCCAGTCAGTGCATGCTAGTTCCACTAAAAGGGGTCAAAATGCAAACAGATTCAATTTTGAATTTCTAAGAAATACAAGCTGTCAAAATGACAAACATTCTGAATTCAGTGGCCCCATGCATGAACCTGATATACCACAAATACTTGAATACATCGCATTAATGAACACAGCGTTACTTTTAATCTCAATTTTGTCAGATTAACATTCATGTGGTATATCAGGTTTATGCATGGGGCCACAGAATTGAGATTAAAAGTAATGCTGTGTTAATTAATGTAACGTATTCGAGTATTTGTGGTATATCAGGTTCATGCATGGGGCAACAGAATTATACAGAAAACCCCAAAGGAACTAGCTCTCGAAAGAAAAGGAAAAGAAAAGAAAGTACTTTCTTCCAGCTCAAATACGTTATTGGGTATACTAAAGACTATCAAAGAGTTTTCTTGATACATGCTAATCCTTCAGCTAAATTTATTTTCTGTTGCACTAAACATATCTCTCTTTCTTCTCACAACTATTACAACACATGGTTCAAGATTTAAGGGCATGTCCACCTGTTTGAAAGGCATGGTGGACATCACGTCAGAGTCATGTTGACTTTCTCCTTTTGATTTTAGTTTCATGTTTTCGTAGAATAGATTGTGTAACTTTGGTTCTTTTCCTTTGATGAGTCATTTCAAACCGTCAGTCATGCCCATAATCTCATGCAAATATTAGTGATGTTTAAGTGCCTTATGTTCCTAGAATCCACAACTTTTCACACTATTGTCTAACAGTTACATTGTTCTAAAACAATGTTTAAGGCCGTGTTCACTCTTGGCCCCCTTTAAGTGAACTTAATGGTGTACTTCAAGGGGATTTATGCTTTGTTTGTGAAGCTTATACAGTATACACGTGCACCTGACTCTGGTTGAGGGTCTGGTGGAGCCTTTTTCAACAAAATATTAGTTAGACTTGTTCTCCAGCTGCACAAATGGCACTGGCCTTGGAAGCACTCCAATGGTCACTTTAAACGAACCAAGCGTGAACCCGACCTATGAGTTAGTCTCTCCTCTCAGATGGGTTTATGGAGCACATTATAGCTTTCCATTTCCATTTCTCAACTGTATCATCACCAAATCAAGCTATAGGAAAATGTGAAAAATAAAAATAAAAGCCAAGGAAGCTACGTTTCATTCCATCAAACCCCTCGCTCCGACCTATAGCAGTGGCCGGAGAACAGTGGGAGCACCTACCGTGTTGAGCGGCGATCCGACAGTGACAACATGAGGCACACACATGACAGACACAAAGCAGGGGAGAAGGAGGAGGGCAGAGAGAGAGAGAGAGAGAGAGATTGAACTCACAAGACTCCACTACGGACAGTGAACACCACACCAGTAGCAGTAAAGTCAGGCTGAGAAATGACACGCCTCACATGCACTCAGCAATATGTCTGTGCGCACAGAACTGAGCGGTTTCACCTTAGTTAGATCTTAGTTGATGAGGCCGTCAATTAATCTTAAGGGTTTCTCATACTTTGTCCAGAGCTTCAAATCTAGAGGGCAGTGTTTCCTAACCACCAGGGGCATGGGGATTTAAAATTATTATTATTTAATTTAAAAACATTTAACTGTAAAGAGTGAAAGGAGACACATCATGCTAAATTGACTTTTTCTAGCTTTTAACCATAACCTGGTCTTAGCCATCCGCAATCTCCGGTCAATTATTATTTCCCTACATGTTATGTCTTAGTCTGATTGCAGTGGCTGCGATACATATACTTCATCCTAGCCATTCGGCGAGCGGGGGAGGCGGGTGTTGTAGGTGACGTCATATGCCACGACCAAACGCTAGCGATTGGGTAAAATCAGATCCAATCGTTGCTAATTTGAGTTCACCCCTCCCTCATGAAAACGGAGCTCAATCGTGAAAATCCCGACCCTATGTACGAAATAAGTACGAGGGTATGGTAAGACCAGGCTAATTTTATAACGCTCCCTTGGCAAAAACAGACCTGGAGCAGTATTTCACTTCATCCATGCAGTTTTGCGTTGGTCTGTTCATGTTGACTTCTGCAGTGCTTCATTTTCTACTTCCTGGAACAATTACGTAATTGTTCAAAGCCCCAAACTGTCCTGCACATTTTGAAAGCCAATAGTCCAATATTGGATCAGTTCTGAGCCGTTCTGTCTCATAGCGTGGACATATAGCAACTCTGTCGCGCTACTAGCCGCCCTAACCCTAAAGCTAAATGTTTATTTTTACTATGTGATTCCCACTGTTGGCTGTAGGGGGCGAGCCAGGCCAAATCCTCATCAGTCCGGGCACTCATCTTCACAGAGGCATTATTTAAACATCCTAATGAAAGATTTTAAGCCTGTTTTTAAGATTTATATGCAAGATATGTCCACTTACTGTCTTTTAACTGATAAATAGATATTTTAGTCATTCAGTTTATAGGTAATCAACAAAACCATCGGGTACTCAGAGTATAAATGAATGACCCAATGAGCGACGTAAAGTAACAAGCTTCTTTGTTGTTGTTTATTGCAGGTTTTCGTTCATCCTCAGAACATGAGAGTGATGTTACATTGACATGATATTCTTCCAAATTTGTTGCGTCATTTCAATTATTTTTCTTCCAATTTCAGTGGAAAGCAGTTTTTTAATGTATGATTGTCCAGCGGCTAAACACTTCCAAACACTGAATTGTACTTTTTTTTATTTTGTTCTGTCACTTTCTGTTTAATTTCTGCATGATAGTTGTGCCTATAATATCATTCATATCATGTATGACCTTAGAATCCCATCCTCATTCCCATAGGCCTCATCAATTTTGTTCAATTACAAAATCCAGGCTTGATACTAACTATGAAACTCTTATTATACAGCTCATTACTCATTGCCAGCTGGTTGCAAAGCATATCATTTTTCACCTGGGGCCACAGCGGCATACGTCACAAGGATAAATCACAACTAGCACTACCACCACAACAAGTATATGGAGGGAATCAAGCTCTCCTTGTGTCCTTCACGGCTCTGTCTAAAAGAGTTGCTGCTGCTGAAAGATCAAACCCGGTTAATACAGGAACATCATGGCAGTCAGTGATAATAATGCATGTAAAAGACATATAGTCAGGGTCCTACCTCACCACCCTGCATGTCCTTCATGTTCATGCCATCTTTGCCCTTCTTGCCTTTTTTCTTTTTCTTTTTACAGCAGCATTTCTTGATAATGCAGAAGCAGCAGGTTAGCACTAGCAGAGCACCAACTACAGCAATGGCGATCAGAGCCCATGGAGGTACTGAAATGGAAGAAACAAAAGGTCATAGGAGGGTATTTATGATGGTATCCAGAGCACATTCGTTGGGGGCTTCTAGCTATTCCATTTATTCTATTTGTTTTTCATCAATAGATCTTAACTTACAGGGGATTTTGTCAATTTCGTTCAAGAATTTGGTCTTGATTTCCTCAAACATGTCATTCTTGCTGATCTCCGTGTTGTTGGAGCCAGGGCCGGGCTCAGCTGTGGTGGAGATAACCCCCGGAGTGGGAGAGGCCATGGTCTGAGTGGTGGCCCCGGTGGGCTCCGGGGTCGCGACCACCTGGGCCTTCTTGAACAGGTTAAACTTCATTGTCACAGTCTAGGCACAGTCTCCCTGGAAAGACAGAAAAAAATACATTTTTTTTCACATACCAGAAGTAGTTAGACATATGATTTTCCTTTTTCTTCTCTGTTTACTAGTAAATGTTTTGACACCTTATTAGGCCCAGGGAACTTTAGATCCAATTAGTGTCTTCAAGTGTCTTAAAAGCAAACCAGTAGCTACAGGCTGTCTACAGAAACAAAACAAAACTAAAATAAATGTCATGTAATTGCAATTAGTAAATGCATGCTCTAATAAGGAACCAGCTAAAAGTAAGATCATGTAAGACTTCTCTCCTATTCGTTAAATAGAGAGATCTGGCTTGATCAAGTTCACAAACACTGAATATGCACCATATTACGTGTGCCTTTACTCTATTACTACTAGTATTAACTACTTTGTTGTGAATGGAAAAAAAAAATCAGAATTTTTACCTGATGAAACCAAGACTTTATGGCAACAAAAATATCAACCAAACTTTCAGTCAAGGACTCTTAGAGCAGTGCCCCCTATAGTTTTGTTTCGTTTTTTTGTTTGTTTCATCTTTGTTATTTTTGCCTGGTGAGAGATGTCCATGTTTTATAGTCACCTCTCTCTGTGTGGTCTTTTATACAGTGAACTTTTGCACACAAAATTGTTCACATTTTGATGTCCCTGCTCCAGAGACATTCAAGTGTGAACAATAGACCCTGCTCATCCACTTTGGTAGAGACAATTATGTATTGTGTTAAAGCAGAAATCAATGAAGCAAAAATAAAAATCACAATCGCAAAAGTCAAATTTGAGGACAGAATGCACCTGATCTGCGAGCAAACCAGCCAAAAGTGAGCTTTCACAAGCGTAAAGTCGTCCATCTTCCCTTATCTGGCACCAGATTGTTGAGGCAGCAGTCTAATCTGTGACCACACATCCCTCACCCCATATACTTTCTACTGCGTTTCTGGAGGAAACCCAAAGCATTCTCAAACCATCTGTGTCCTCAACATGTCCAAGGTAAGGTATGGTCTTATAGGGGTGGGTGATATCAACAAAAAGATAATTGTCTTGAATAAACGGCAAAAGTGCAGAAAAAAGAACATTATTTTACCTTTTTTTAGAGATTACAAATCAAGTATATACTGTATTCATTCTTACTTTTTAGCAGCTTACTGTTCATTTCTTAACTTTGAAGATTTACTCAGTATTGTAATTGTAAAGCATTGTATTATCTTGTAGACAATATAATGCCCACCTCTAGGTCTTTCCCAAAGTCTTTCCTCACTAACTAAAGGCGGAGATACTTTTATCACAGTTCAATTCATCTTAGTTTTCAGGCTAATTGACGTTTTCTTCCTGAACAAATTGAAGCCAGAGTGGTTCATTGCGATCCTCAACCCGAATCAGTTTGACTCTGCTGCTGGTGTAGCTGTTAATTGGAATAAGTTTTTAAACAAAAAGATTTTTGTGCAAACGCAAAAATCAATGGCCCATCTACTCTGTCACTCGACCAGGGCCGGCCCAAGCATTCACGGGGGCCCGAGGCAGAGTTATGTCACGGGGCCCTTGCGATTTCAATTTAATTCTGGATAAATACTATATTTGCCCCAGATATGAGTTACTAATTTCAAGAAATCTGTAACTCAAAATTAGATAAAAGCAATATTGATTTACTTGAAATAAGATTGTTGTTGATGGCAAATTTCTTACTCCAATCTATTTTGCAGTGTACTAGTTATTTTGAGGAGACATTTGAGGGAAAGTTTTGCTGTACACAACACCTCTACTGCAAATGTATACACTATTGCGGGGCCCCTTGTTGGTCTGGGGGCCCTAAGCAGCTGCATAGGCTGCTTACTGGGCTGGACCGGCCCTCCTCTAGACCAGTGCAAGCGTACGACAAGACCCACAAGCTCGTGCTCACGTCGTTATTAAGCTGATGACGATCTTTGGACAAAGATCGAAACGTCCTACACTTCAACTACAGAGTGCAGATGAAGACTGAAGATTTTTTGCCTCCTGTACGACTGAAAACCTATGCAAACGTACAACAAGTAATGAGCAACCAGACTCCACGTGTGCTTCTATGGACGTGGGAGGGATTCAAACCTTTATTTCATCTCCCTGGAAATGTTGCCATGTCTCTCTAAATGAGCAGACCACCAGAGAGAGGCACTGAATTGGATTCCCTCAGTGGTCCCCCCTGCTCCAGAGACATCACATACACAACACGCCTCCAACATCCAAACGTCTGTCAATGATATTCAGACGCTCCCCTCACTCCGCGGGGGACGCACTCCAACAGGTGTGCCGCCTGATGTTAACTGGTTGGATTTATGACCGAATGTAATCGATTCACAAAGCAGGCGGTCGGCGTGTGCGTGATATACTCCCAGATAGGATTGTTGCTAGGCGATCCAGGTAGTGTCAGTCAGTACCCAAAGGTGCATATAATAGTCGCGTCCAGTGAGTGTCCAGCCAGATTGGATCAAGGCCAGAGTCAAGTCATGGCTAGAGTAACAATAGGAAGAAAAATAACGCAATGTCACATACAATTACTGCGAACATTGACGTAAAGGCTTTACACGAAAAGATGTGTTGATGAGTGACTTTATTTCTAATATCTTCCTGTTTTGAGTCGAACTAGCTGCTGTAGCCACGATCGTGTCCATACTTAAAGTTATCACAGCATAAGCATTCACAAAAGCAATGGGAACAATGACCAAACCCCTTTATAATCCTATGACCATTTTTTCGCTCATCATGCTGACCAATCACCAATACTAAACTTAGCCCTTATCAGAACATCAAAGAGAACACATCCCTCCACTACAAACACATGTAAAATAAACACGCATAGCAATCCCCTGATGAAATGCTGTCTTGCCAATCACTTTGATAACACAAGGCGAGACGGGCGAGATTCCTATCTTTTCCGTGCGATCCCATCTCTGAAACATGCGTCATTTGTGGCACAACTCACCAGTTGGATGCGGTGCCCCCCTCCCTCGCCAGCTGTCCCATCCAATATTGAGACTAACAGTGTGGACACCGGCTCCTGTGTTTCTTTTTTTTTTGCGCCGGCAACACTGTGTGATGCCTCCCATAAGCAGCAGACTGCAGTCTCCGCTCACTTCTCTCACCACTGCAGCATTACAGCCCCCCCCACCATCCCCTCCC
>OMNZ01109124.1:38824-50142 GCA_900303255.1 Lesueurigobius sanzi | reverse complement strand
CCCCCCCCCCCCCTCTCTCCCCCCCCCCCCCCCAACACACACACACACACCTCCCTTCCCAGCTCCTCCAGTGTAGTCATGCACACGGTATACCTCTCATTGCCAATGCTGCTCACACATCTGATTGCAGCACGCCGTTTCTCTTAGCATTAGCCAGATCAATAGCGACTGGTCTGTGAATAAAGCCACAGTTTGCATGGAGTTGTCTGTGTTGTGGATTGCTTACGGAAAGTAAAGTCTCCGCTGTGAGCTGAATTCAAATAGCAGCTTATAAAAATTAATTGGATTCCAACAATTGATCCGAGAACTAGGGTATAACTCTCCAGAGAGGCTCCGTGGCTTATTAAAAAAAGGTTCAGATGAAGTTGGCTCTGTGATCCGGTGACCTGGTCTATAGTCTTTTGCTTATTCTTCAGAAAATACAGTACTTCAAAGATCAAGTCACTCATCCAAACATCATAATACAAGTACTGCAGCTCAAGACATCCAGGTCAACCATTATTACCAGCCAATGAACTGTTACAAGACTAATTGTGTCCTGCCCTGGTACAAAAACTTCTGCAAAATAACACGTTCTCTCTCTCTTCAGAAATTTTCCCAACATGCCTTGACTTGCTTCTCTGATTCACTCACAGCTGATGTACCTGTTTGTTGGAGACTGAGAATCTGTCCGACAGTGTTCATCAGGCAGCACAGTCAATGTCCAGGGACAAATACTATATGTTTCATATTAGTTTAGACCAAAACAATTAATGAACAAGCAATGTCTAATGTTTTTGTTTGTTTTATATAGCCTTGAACTTTTGTTTATTCATTATGTCTTCTTGTTGAAATATTCTTATTCAGGTTCTTTTTGAAAGACACTGGGTAACTATAAAGATGTTAGGTTTTTACCTGACCTGACCTGCTGTTTCAACGGTACATTCGACTTCTTCAGAGTTGTCATTTGCGTGGCCATTCATAAAACTGTCAGAATGGCCATGCCTGACAGCTGATAAGGAGATGTACACATAAACGTAAAAAATATATGGTTTATTCATTTATTTTGTCTTGCAATATAGAAAAATACTGGCAACTCTGGTTTCCTCAATCATTAATAACATGTGTAATATGGTGTCCTAGACATGGGACCAGGACTCCCCTGATCCTTAGATCCTACACATCAGTGGGATATTTAGTGGGTTATGAAGAATGTTTTGGAATCGAACAAGCTTTTTATACTGTTAAAATGTAGTAATTTCATACTGAGCGTATATTATGACAGTTAACACACCATCTAGCAATCAGGGCTGTTCCTAGGCATTGGTGAACAAGGCGCCATCTCCTGTAGGGGGCACCAAATTGCTCTTTTTTAAAAATCTGCAAATTGCCGGTTGTTGCATATAACTTTGGAAAGGAAAGCGATCGAGATTTGCATTTTTGTGATGAAAACTAGAGGTTTCAAGCTTTCAAACAAGCCCCCCCTGGTCTTCCTATCTCTGGGGAGTTGTGCAACATCGCGGTGAAAATAAGCAAGGAATGGCGTGGTGGCTCAGAGGGTCAGGTGGGGTGTTATTTCATTTATTTATTTGTTTCTCAAATTTTTGTTTCCCTTTCAATCTTGCCCATAGGGCACCAAATTGGCTAGGACCGAGCCTATCCATAAAAAAGCAGTGAGCGCTCCACGTAAAGAGTGACTGTAGCCCGTTTGCCGCCCTGGACGGACAATCCCTACAGTGCCCCTCACTCGACATGCAAATGACAGTTTAGACTTGTGTCTTTTTTCATATTTGTTCCACTTCATCACTTAAGGTCATACCTCTGAGCTCCATGAGAACTTGTGTGAATTACACAATAGTAGCATGTTGTTGGCAATATCAAAGCTCTGTTACTCACACATCACATTCATACAAAGGCAAAGTGAGTAAAGCGTCTTGCCCAAGGAAACAAAAACAGTGTCAAACCACTCCATGGCTGAAAGTTCACAGTTGCCACATAAAATATTAGTTGTGTTTTCTGTTTGTTTTGAAATGCCATGTGCTGTTTGGCAGATGAAGGCAGATAATCAGGTTAACCAATGTGTGCTGATACAGCACTTAACTGAGGGAGCTTTTTAGTGCAAGGTCACCACACAGCTGCAGCATCATTCTGCACACTGACTGGTTTACGCTCTCAGAGAGGATCCCAGTGCATTGTGGGAAACCACTCTGCTCTGACATAAATGAGGAAGATCCCTTCCTCTGTACTTTGGTCTGTCCTGGGACACTGATGTAACAATGGGCAAAGACAGTATTGACACTATGCACAGGCAGAAGCTGCTCATACAAAGATCTTTTAACAGTGAAAGGTGCTCGCTCTGAGCTCCTGCAGGAGTGCTGCAATGCAGAGGGAACTCCAGTGCAATGGCTGACAGTTTGTTTTACCCGGCTGATCACAACTTTTTGTTTTCTTGTCTTTATCCATAAAACAAATCAAATGTTATATTTAACAAATGTTAATGATAGTAAATGTCAACATGGAGGAGTAACATTGTATTGAGTGATGTTTTTCTTCAATCAAAACTAATAATACACATATTTTAGCCAGGTTATGAGGCACAGTTAATAATAGGAAGAGGCTGAAGGAAATGCATCATCACTTTACATCTGGGGCAAGCAGGACAAGTGCTGAGTAAAGGAACTTCAGCTTCCCTTAATAAGTCTGAATTGGCCTCAAAACCACATGCAAATGGCTTATGCAATTTAACATTTTGTTAAATCAATGAAATCATTTTGCATAATAGCCAGATGTAACCATGCAACATTTTCAGCTATTTTATTTCACACATTAATTAACGAAATACTTGCTCAGCAAACCTTCACAATGACAGATATTTATCTGAACCTCCATGTCCTTAGGCAAGACACATCACCACCTCGTCTGTGTGTGTAGGCTATGAGTGAGCTTGTTTGGTGGTCAAACGGGTCAATGGCACCAAGTGGCAGCATCACTTCACTATTCCAGCAACAATAGTATGCCAGTGGAATGAATAATGCCTTGATACTTTGAGAAGCTTGTCAAACTTGTAAAGTGTAAAGCAAGATTAAATACATAATATTAGAGCAGGGCTGAATAAAATATGCATGAGACTGAAAAGCAAACCTTTCAATGGGAAGCCAAGAACCTGAAGACAACTCACAGTGTCACGGGGAGAGGGCATTCTGGTCTCGTTTGGTCAAAACTGGACTCAAATAGTTTAATTTAGTCACAGGCCAGACAAAGATCAAATAACCCAGGCCTAAAAGAGATATAAATTGGACTAAATGATTTCATATTTCTAAATCATCTGAATCTAAACCAAAACTTAAATGCATTACTGAAGGATGAAAGAAACGATCTATTATCAAACTGAACACAGCCCAAGTGCCATCAATGGTACGCCTTCCACGGATTGGTCTACATCATCAACACTAGGTGGCAGTGTTGTGCTCAGAGATTTACTATAAGCCACGTAACAGGCAGGACAGCTGAGTAGATGATGCTACAGTGTGCTGTCATATATGTAGTAGGCTATAATAAATAAATAAAAAACACCAGCATTGCCTTATAATCACTGTCTCCATCTGCATCTTCAGCATTCCTGGCTCAAAACACATTCAATGCAAATATACATGAGTTCTAGAAGTATCTATTCATGTGATTCATATGAAACGATTTTAATTTTTTGTATCTTTTTATTGCTATTATTTCATATTGTTGCTTGTACTGTTTGAAAAGAAAATATGATTTTTCTACCAGACTGCTGCATAATACATGAGTCTAAAACTTCATTTAAACAGTGACTTTGTTTGGATGCAGCTGACCAGCGAATGCCTTTTTATTCAGAACATAAATCTCTCCCTCGGGCTGAAACAGCTTGTGCTGATGGCATTTCTGTGAAACGCGCAGTGCAGCAAAAGAAGACAACAGTTCAGCAGATCTCTCACACACTGGAGGAGAGCATTTAGCATCTAACAGAGTACAGCAGCTGCATCTCCAGTTTGCCAGGAAGCCAAGGTGAAGCCCACCAAGTAGGGCACGCTCCTGCCATGTATCTGAGGCCCGAGAACATAACATGACCTGCAGTGCTATGGAATGATGCATCCAGGGAGTTCCCATCCGCTGCACTTCATTCACAAAGCACCTGATCACCAGTAAAAAGAGACAAAAGAAGAGAGCCAGGATTAAAGGCTGCAGTACAGAAGCCTATTTCATGAGCCATCAACCTGCAGAGCTCCAGGCATGTCCGCCAGGGAGTCACTAAGGTGGAAACTTGAAAATGCAGGAATAAGAAATGCAAGCTGGGAGAAGACATGCCCATTGTGTTAGTAAGAGCATAAACTGAAACCAACCAAGTACACACCACTGCAAATAAAAGGCCTATAATGCAAACTTGAAGAGCAGCCTATAAGCCTATACCTTGTGAATTTTGTGGGGTATTTTAAGGTTTCAATTTAGAGTTACACCCACTGACTATATTGCCATTTAGGCCTATTTGTTTTATTGTTTGCATGTAGCCATATTTTTCCTATATTTTTTTTACAAGTATATCACCTCGCTGTTGGTGCAATTGCCAATCCACATTACATAAGTGGTCTACTCTAGCCTGGCCTTAGCCATCCCTAAACTCCGGTTAATTATCATGAAAGGAGTGAGACCAGGCTAGGTCTACTCTACCGTGTTTTCTTGTTCCTTTTTTTTTTTTGTTCAGTTTTTTTTTTTTTTTTTTTGGAAATAAGCCTTTAGCCCGGACAGCCATTTCGGTTTGACAGCCCAGGCTGATCACCTGTCCCAGAGCGCTGTAATGCCGTACACACAGGCACTCACGCGCACGCACAGTGAGGTATGGGGTATGCCCCGCCAGATATGCCGCTATGGGACTTGGAAACTGATGCATCACTGTGTCCGCTCAACGGCATCACAGTCCAGCACAAAATCAATCACACGCACCACAAAGTATTACAAAGAAAATACTATCAAATTATAGCCTATTCGTCAACAGTGTTTTATCCGAGACAAAATATATTCTTAGTTGCCTATACTAATTCCCTCCGCCCATAAATACAACAAACACAACAATAAACTGGATGTGGACACTCCCAAACATTGTATACAGTAATGATAAAACACTGAGCTAAGAATGTGCAGAACAGAGAGCACTGCACACTTGTACAGAGCCCCGCTTTTGCTGGCTCAGCACATTTAACCCTCAGCTTCTATGTGGACAATTAAACTGACCATCACTAATAGGGTGCAGGGAGGATAAAATGACTTCAGGAAAACATAACTGAAATGACAAAGCAATTACCCTGTCAGTTTTGTGAAATATCCTCACTGCTGAAACATAGCGATTAGAATAGTGGACTGCAGTACTACAGGGGTCGCATTTATCTTGCACATCACCAACCTCTGCACGACCCAGAAGTGGCTACAGTTTCAAAGTCACATATTAATCTCTCTTCGTGGAATTGGTAAGTTCAATTAAGCAAACACGTGCGCAATAAGCAATGCAAATCCAAACTTACTAATCATGCAGATGCAATGCGTAAAACGCTCCTCACCTTAACCACCGTGGCGCCCTGGCAATGAATCTGTCAAAAAAGTGGTAAAACCTTAAAATATATTTGATTTCATAGTCCGCTTTTAAGAGGCATCGCAGAGACGTCGTAGTTGATTGGTCCCGGTTTTCTCTGGGACGTTGCCCCTTTTGGATAGACCCACAATTGTAACTTTTCACGGCTCTGTGTTTTGCAGCAATATTCTACAGAGAAACGGAGAAAACGCAATTGTCCCATATGCGGTGCGGCGCGCGTGCACTGCTGTATTTCGCGGCGCTGCTCGCTGATTGGCCGAGCGACCGCTCAATAAAATCCCCTGTTGTCATCAATTGGGCAGAGTGTGGGGGTGCTCTGGCGCACTCTCCTCTTCCCCCGCCTCCGATGCTTCCCAGCCCCATCACTTTGGAAACAGCCGGTTCATGCAGCTAGAGAGAGGATGCTGAGCTGGGTGGTTTCCAGACGAGGCAAAAGGCGAAAACAGAAATACGTGGATCGATAATGCGTTTAAAAGGGGGCAGAGATTTTGAGCAAACATGGAGGAAGTGCACACAGCTCTCAGGAACCAGTGAAGGTGGTGGACCAGGGAGCAGTGTGTAGGGAGGGGGGCTCTGCTGCCGAATAGCTTTTGCTGCAGTACACAAGCAATCAGAGCACCCATTGGAAGTAGTCCCTTTATTTATTTATTTTCCCTTGACCACAAGCTTGATGAGGAAAACATACAGACTAAGTAGTAAGTAGTTGGAAACAAGTGAATAATTTAGATTACAGCAAGAGAAGATGCTTTAAGAGCAGAGAAAGTGATAGAGGGGGAAACCTCCATAACGGTCTTATCTATGACTATGAGTCATGTCAAATAGTCATAGTCCACTATGACTAATGTAGTGGCTATATCACCTATATCTATGGAAAATACCACACAGTATCATTTTTAGCTGACAGTCCCAAACTAGGCTATTCATTGTCACATTGTCATTCACACAGTGCAGCTAGGGCCAAGATTTTTCTGGAGCTGTTCATGGCTGCAATAGCCTAGATGTAGGCTGTGTTTTTTTTTGTGACAAATATAAATTATTAGAAACAGTTGGCCATTTTTGTCAAGTATCTTTCGGAAAAAAATGTCTTCTGTTTAGCTGAAATGACAGTGCAGCATTTTTCCTGGTGCCAAACTCACCATTAACCTTATTAAACACTCTGGGAGCGGTGCCAGCTCCTTTTAAAGGACAAAACATACTCCAGCCTTCAGCTTTCCCTTGATGTAGCAGAGACTCACTAGTCAATTCTCAGCAATTACACTGCAGCACCAGATACGCTAACCCTGTGACTCACAAAGATTGTGGTCTACTACATCCACTGCATTGGCTAGTGCTTTTAATGAATTTGGGCAGAAAAATCAGTTACAGGCTATGGTATTATTCACAAGTTCAGAACTTGAATAGACCAAATGAAGTATATGGTTATAGTTAATCGGTGTGTTTTTCTAACCCAAAATTGAGACTTGAATCCTCCACATTTAACACCCACAGTACTTAGGGGGACGTTTCTGTATATCATAGGTAGCCTCATTGATCATGAACATGTTTTCAGAGTAACCTATGAGTATATACTGTACAGTATACATATTTATTTATTATTCAAAATCACCTTGGAGGCCACTGGGCCTGACTTTCCAGATCAAACATACAACCACACTGCAAAATGTGATCTCTTGATAAGTAAAATTTGCTAGAATTAAGAATAATTGACTTTATTTTGAGTAATTTTGACTTGCCAAGTAAAATGATGTGCCAATGGAATAAGTATTTTTGCACCTAAAATAAGAAAAAGCATATACAGTAATGTCAAGTGAATTTAGAATTTTAAAACAATGTTTTTAGTGCAAGAAGTCGTTTTTCTTAATTTAATTGCAAAAATAATAATAATTCATTTTACTTACTGTAGCAAGTCAAAATTACTCAAAATAAAGTCAAATAATCTTAATTCAAGCAAATTTTTGAACACTTTTTGCAGTGCACTGTTTGAATGCATATAGTACCTGTTTGTTCATACCTTACCTCACTTCTGTAAAAGGTGGGCCAGTAGACAGCAGACACACACGGAAAAATGGCACTCTACTGTGGGCCCTGGATTGGGAGGTCCCAGACAGGGCCCAACCATTCACAGGGCCCTAAGCGGAATGATGTCATGCATGGGGCCTTTGCAACTTCTATTTCATTTTAGGTAGTTATAAATGAAAAAGTTTGAAAAAGAAAGGAGATTACCCTGCAAAAAGAAGAAATGAGTAAAGTTTGCTTTAAAATCAGTAAATTTGCCCTAGATTTGAGTAAACAACCAACCAAACTAAACTAAACTTTTACTCTGCAATAAAAAAAATAAAAAATACAAAAAATCAGCATCTAATCATGCTCAAAATCAGATCAAAACAATATTAATTTACTTGAAATAAGTATCTTGTTGATTTCTTGACATTAGTTACTCAAATCAAGGACATGCACACTCTTTATAGATTTCTTTTGCAGTGTACTAGCTATTTTGAGGAGCCATTTGACATTTGAGAGACATTTATGAGGCACCTGTAAATGTATGCACTATTGGGGGCCTCGTGGTGGTCTGTCCCTAAGCAGCTGCATAGTCTGCTTATTGGGCGGGGCTGGCCCTGGCCAGAGCAACCGCCTTGAGCCCCCTTAGTCAGTTCTCTTCATTTGCCTAATGGTAAATCTACTTCCATTAGAAGAGTGAGCAGCACTGGCACACTGTGTGTCTCTGACTCCCTGATGTCACCCTCTGCAGTAGGTTCAGGGAAGTGACAGGAGGCCAGTGTCTGATTTAGCTCCTGCTCTAGTTTGCTCCAGACCTTTGATTGAAAACTCTGAATTAGACCTAACTTTTAACATGACTTCTAAAATACTACACATTTAAGTGTTTAAGGTGCTTTAACTCAGGTGAAGCAAAACAATACAATTTAAAAGGATAAGAATAGATCGGCTATAATCAAATTTGTGAAATTATTACACAAAATACAAGTGAGATTTAGGTAAGAATATTCTTACCTAAATCTCACTTGTATTTAGAAGCACTCCATGGAGTTTGTTTCCTTTCCGGACACTAGAGGGCACTCCCTTCAAAGATTCTGTCATGTATTATTTCTAACTCAATCTGGAATAATATGGCAGTGATTTGCCCGATGTCTTTTAACATCTGTACACTGTGTATACATCTGCTTCTCAGTCATAATACAGCTCTGAGGAAGGGACCGTTTTGTTTGTTTGAAGCCTGCTGCGATCTCGATTTTCGCCATTGTAATAGGAATTTTAAAAAAGGAGAAAAAAAAGACAATAATGGCATATTTGACCACATCTCTTGGCGTTTCAAGACGATCTTTTTAAATGAGGTGAGCTTGTAAATCCCAATATATCCAGCAGTAACCCATCCTGCTGCTGAACTGGTTGGCCACTATACCTCTGGCATTAGGTCTCATATCACTATGCCAGTAACTCTCAGACCAAATACTTACACCATCGTGGTTATAAGCTGGTATTATTATGATGGAAGTCCCAGCATACCTGTTGTGTTCCCAGTGGACCGCTTCCATCAGAGGGATGACAGCGCTTCTGTCTCTGAAAGACCACTGGCTTTCGGCCAATAGACACTGCAGCTAGGTGAAATTTGAGTTATAAGCGATTGAGTCAGTTTACATAAGCCTTCAGTGGCTGGACACCCACTAATACAATATAATTAATAATTTGCTCACAGCACATTAAGAGTTAACCCTCCACACATTCCTAATAAAAAATGCTGAATGATTCAACAGTGAGGTTCACTCCCTCATACACACATTCCTAGTAATGTTCATACAATGTTGGATAACAGTTTTTACTAAATATTTTAATATAATGTTCAACAAAAATACTGCAAAGAAATTGCACACCAAAATATCCTGCACATTTTTACAAATGACATTGCATTGAAAAAACACAACCAGAAATTAAATTATTTATTGTTATAAACATTGATGTTACATAGAATTCATGATGTGTAACTGAAATTACTGTGTACAAAGATGGACTTGTTGGGAAGAAAATCAGATTTTGGACATGGATTTAAAGGTTTAACTTATGAAGCGACAATTGTTCATCCTAATCGGATAGCACAGGGAACACCTTCTGGTGGTGTGGTCTCCCGCCATATATACATGTTCTTCCAGGAATCCAGCACCTTCCTGTTCAGTTCAAGAGAGTAAAGTGTAAATTAATTGTTTGTCACTTTTCGCAGGAAACTATGGTTTACAGAAGCTAAAAATGCCTACATACCGCATGCGTAAAGACTTCGCTCCCTCTGCTCCTAAATTAGCAAGCAACAGATGAACAAGAAACAACGACAGGTGTTAGGACCAGGGGCAGCCGCAATAAGCTACAATTAGGTATCAGAACCGCACTCACATGTAAACATTGTTTGCTAAATTTAACTATGGAGTTAAGAAGGTTTAGCTGTGATTTTTACCTTGGGGTAATTATTTCTAATCTGTGTTCTTAGCTTTGGTTGCTGAGTTGAGGAAATATGATTGAGTCTCCAAACTGAGAACATGACGAGGCATTTAATTTATGGGGGTCTTCTACTGCTTGGACTGAGTGGCACAGGCCATCTTTTCCAAGTTTAGTAACACCCTTATATGGAATGGAACCCTTGGAGACACTCAGCAACCTCAAGCTAAAAGCTAACCATCCTTCTGACAGAACTACTTAAGGTGTAGTTTGTACCATAAAGGTAATAAAACCTTTTTTGAAAGTTGCATCATGATTTTATTTGAAGAAAATATTATTGTGTTCTGACCTGTGAGAGAGTTGCCTTATTTCTTGTCTGCGTCTGCGACAGCAGGCTCTGTGAACATAAATGAAGTTATATGTTAAAAGTAATAAGATAATCTAAAAAAACAAAATGCTTCTGTGTAAGAGGGCACTTACGTTTGACCTCCAGCTTGCAGCTGACGGTTACCTCTCCATGGGTATTCTTGGCTCTGCAGGAGTACACACCACCGTCAAAGTTACCGGGCTTACGGATCTCCAGAGAGCAGATACCCTGGACGCAAATCTGCCTGAACTTGGGGTCGTCTCCAATAATCATCTGGTTCTTCATCCAAATGATCTTGGGCTACAAGAAAGGCAGAGCCAAAGGCATTCAAACATTTAAAAGTAAATATATAAAGTGCGAAACATTCAGAATAAAATATGTTTTTATTTATGATTTTGCCTTACTGCAGGACCCATGAGGAAATTTTACTCATCTGATCTGACCCTGTTTCCAAATAACCCATGACCCCATGACCCTCACTCATACCTTGGGACAGTTTTAAAACCACAGGATGCCAGTCTAATTAGAGCCTTAAGTATCATGTATGCTACAGTGCTGTTAGCAGCTCAAAAGATAAAGCACCCACTGAGAGCAGGAGGTGGATGTCAGTGATGCACCGACAAAAGAGGATTGGTGTTTGCTTGATATCCTCACTCAGCGCCTCCATGTGCTGCCAACAAAGGGCCGTGTCACAACACTTCTGGAGTTACAGTGTTTATGCCGCAGTGGCAGCAGTGTTGGGAAAGTTACTCTAAAGTTGTAATACACTTTAGAGTAACACTACTATGCATTGCTTCTGAGTTACTTGGTGCGACGGTGGCGCAAGTAGTAGAGCGGGTCGTCTTGTAACCTGTGTAACCTTGGGCAAGACACTTCACCCACCTTGCCTCCAGTGTCTGTGTACACTGGTGTATGAAT